>VWYP01022562.1:49401-68878 GCA_013400435.1 Pycnonotus jocosus
GTTTTTAGCTCTGCTGGAAGAGGTTTAGCACAGCACAGGTACTGACAGCTGTGCAATGCTCCATGTACCTACAGCTATCCATGTGAGCACAAATTAACCTCAATTCTTTCGGGACAGTCCTTTTTCAGTACTGTGCGGGTCCGGCGGTGGCGGCAGCGCTGTGTCAGTGCCGGCGCTGCCCGTGCCGGGCCCAGGCGGTGCCAGCGGCTGCAGCGGCCCCAGCGCAGGGCCCGGCTGAGCCCCTCAGCCACGGGCGGGCGGGAGAGAGCCCCGGGGAAAGCCTGGGCAAGGGAGGGCAAAACGCTGCCCGGCAGCCAGCGCTGAGCCACGGGAACCCAGCCACAAACAGCCCTGCCAGCCCCGAGGGGACAGCGGGAGCAGGGACGGGGGCAGCAGGGACCCGGCAGGGATGGCCCTGCGGCCTGGAGAGACCCCGGCGGGGCAGCGCTTTCCCTGCGGCACTGGGAATGTTCCAGGATGGGGCAGTAAAAAGCGTGAGAAGAAAGGAGGAGCTGCAAGGAGCCGCTGTTTTGCACTGGCCATAGTCCCCCATTCTTCAGCCTTGTGGCTCAGGAATGAAGGAGTGAAGTTGAAGAAGGAAAGGCAGCAGCAAGGGCAGAGTGCGTGCAGAGAGAGAAGAGAAATTTTTTCGTATTTGCTTTTGCCTCTCACCATGCAACTTTCTCTTAACTGTCAGTAAATGAATTTTCCAGAAGTCGAATCTGTTTTTCCTGTGATGATAACTGGTAAGGCATCTCCCTGTCTTTATCTCAACCCACAAGCTTTCTAAGTCGTGTTCTTTCTTGTTTTCCACCCCATCCCTTGGAGGCTGGGTGTGGGGTGGGTAGCTGAACAGATGGATGAAAGTCTGGCTGTTGGCCAAAGCTAAATCACAAAAACTCGCTGGTCTAAAGCTACTTCAAAGACTTTTCAGTAAAACAAAGACTTTTACAAATCTGAACTCCAAGGGTAATCCCAAATTCCCTTGTATAGAGAGTGCTAATTAGTTCAATTGCTTTATCTAAATTTGAGAACTACTTCTAAACAGCTAAAAGGGTTTATACTATGGAGAAACCCTCTCTCCACTCCTGAAAGCAAGTGTAGATTTTTCTTCCAAGGCTTGGCAATGCACATTTACAGGTTTTAGACCATTTATTAAAACAGCACAGTGAGAATAAAAAACTCTACCCAAATATTCTCTTTAGTTCTATTACCCTAGATTAAATGTGATGGGCAGAATATTTAAAAACTATTCAGGAAAAATCTGTGAAGTCAACCTCTTGGCACAAATAAATTAATGCTTCATTATATGTTTTTTAATAGAATGCCACTTCAACAGAGTGAGGTCTGTGGATTTGATACAGATTTTTTAATTATTTTTTTCTCTTTCTCTTCTAATAGAAGTGAGCCTTAATGCATATTGTCAATGTATATTGTCAGGAGTCATGAATAAACTGCCTGGAAGGATGCCATGCATATGTTTGATTAGAAGGAAATATGATGCTACTAGACATTATTGGGTTCCACAAGACTAACTTCTGGTAACTGAACATTCACAGTCTGGCAGGCACCTTCACAAATGAGTCCAGAATGGTTGTTCACGGTAATTTGCTTCCAGTGCTATTCATGGTAATTTAATTGTAAATGAAACAGTTTTACTGTAAACAGATGCAAGATTCCACCGCCCTGCTGCTCTGGGAGGCTGAAAAGGTAAAATTAATAGGTTTTAACATCAACTTTATAACAATTCTATATCTACCCACAGATAAACTTTATATCTTCATATAATGATAGCTTTGGTTGCTTAGAACCACTTAGTAACTCAGGTTGAAAGGGGCCTGTGAAGATTGTCTTGTGCAATCCCCTGCCCAACAAGTCTCAGCTATAGCAGGTTGACTGGGATTGTGTCCAGCTGAGTTTTGAGTTAATTCAAAACATCCTGACATCCCATACAAAAGTTGGCAAGGAACCCTCAGCTGACTTAGGGATGCATGAACCATCATTCCCATGAATCTCACCCTCATCTTTGCCACTACATTGCCATCCATGTCTGATCGGTGCTGATCATTGGTGTCCCCAGTATGAATGACAATTGTCCATTCCTCCAGCGCCTTGTGAGTGTACAGATGGGTCTCAGTACCTCAGGATGGGGCTGTTCTGTTAGAAATCCAGGATTATCCACAAGATGCTAATGTAGTGTCCTCCATTTCCATCTAGAACCTCCCAAGCATGTGAACCCCTAGGTTTTGCTGGGGTCATGGGCGCAACACCAATAGAAAGTCACTTCAGCCTGACAGGTCAGCCTGTGTGTATCCTTAGTGGAAACTGATCCTTTTCATTGTGTATGTAGTCATCAACTTTGGTGGTTTTTCAGAGCAGAATGCTCTGCTTTTGGAGCTCCCATAACCTCTACTGGTTATTAATGGTAAGAATTGCTAGTGTGAGCTGTGTGTCCCAATTGGGCAAGGAGATATTGGCATGCCTTTTAATCAGGCCCTTAGTCTGCTCAGTAATCCCACCGTTTTGGGGCTTCTGTGGCAAATGGAGCACTCACTTAATGCCCACCTTTCAAGCCCAGTCTTGAAACACTGCAGCAGCAAAGGATCTGGAATTGCTGGTCCACATCTGGCTGAACAGGAGTCAGCCCAGGTGAACAAGAAGGCCAGTGATGTCCTGGCCTTTATCAGAAATAGTGTGGCCAGCAGGACGAGGGCAGTGTTCATCCCCCTGTACTCAGCATTGGTGAGGCCACCAATTGAGTGTAGTGTTCTGTTCTGGCCCCTTATGACAAGAGGGACATTGAGGGGCTGGAGCATGTCCAGGGAAGAGCAATGAAGCTGGTGAAGGGCTTGGAGCACAGTTTTTATGATGAGAGGCTGAAGGAACTAGGGTTGTTTAGCCTGGAGAAAAGGAGTCTCAGGAGGGATCTTGTCACTCTCTTCAGCTACCTGGAAAGAGGTCGTAGCCTCAGGGAAGTCAGTCTCTTTGTCCAGCTAACAGGTGACAGGACAAAACAAAATCACTTCAAGTTACACCAGGTAAAGTTTAGATTGGACATTAGGAATAATTTCTTCACCAAAATGATTTTCAAGCACTGGAACAGGCTGCCTAGCTAAGGGATTGAGTCACTGTCCTAGGGACATAGTTTATTGGTGGACTTGGCTGGGTTGACAACTGGACTTGATGATCTTAGAGGTCTTTTCTAGTCTTAATTATTATGTGATTCCAAATGACTCTTGGAAATTGACTGTCATGGGGCACTAACCACTTCTCTAGGAAGCCTCTTCCAGTGTTTGGCTACCTTTTTTGTAAATACTTTTTAATCTCAAGTCTGAAACTCTCCTGTTACATCTTTGAAGAATTCTCAGATAAAATTTCTGTCACAAGATATTAGTGAGAGGATGTCTGCACTTCCCCATCCCCTGCCCCTGCTCAAGAAGCTGTAGAGAGAAATGAGGTCACCATTCAGCCTCCTTTTCTCAAAACTGGACCAGCTCAAAATCCTCAGCCACTAGAATATTCCTTCCACCCTTTTCACTTGTTGTGTTGCCCTCCTCTGGATACATTCAAGGACCTTAAAATCCTTTGTAGATGTGCCCTCTATGCTTGAAGAATCATATGGCTCATACGATTTAAACCATTTTAAAGTATGGGGATTTACACTAGGCTGAAGCTGAACAATTTCTTTTTCCTCTACTGAATAACAATGGCAGGGTTTTGGGTTTTTTTAATTACTGAAAAACTGCAAGTATTTTTCCCTAATATATATTAATTCTTACAATTTAGCCATGCCTTCTGGCTCCCATTTTTCCTACCTAAGAAAGTTTCTTACATTCAGCAACAAAAGAAAAAAACTTACAGGACATCCCATCCAGACTTATAAATGGTAACAAGTAAACAGTGGGTGAGCAGTGAATAATCCAGTTTCGTCATAAACTCTGAGTGTTAGAGTCACAAAGAAAAAGAGAAGAGATGTTAGCCATTAAACAAGTCACAAAAGCACAACAAAGTTACCTGATTCTTCACAAGAAAATTTTCTCCCCATCCGTTCTCTGGATGACTGAACTCATTTATTTGTTCACCTCACCATTTGTTAAGCCTTTCTGGAATCTACGAGCTTTCTCTTCAGTCAGACATGAGGAATATCAGATGCAGATATTTTCTGATCACATGAACATGGAAATTCAGTCTACTTGAACTGTATTTATGCATTTTTATCAAAATAATCATAGCACATAGTGGAATGACTACATTTTTTGATACAGTGGCTAGATTGCAGTCTATGCTAAACTTTGTTTGTGCATCCCATAATCCAGTGCAGGTGTATTGATGTGCAGCTCCTTTAGGTAGCAAGCCAACAGTTCCAAGGTACTTACCAAAGTAGAAGTAGGAGACCATGATCAGGATGCCATATCACTAACACATAACTACCACAGAATGCTACAACATTTCTCTATTCCCTGGGTGACATCTGTAGACTATGTAATGAAGTAGAGTGAATTTTGTTAGCAAGTCTAAGGAAGCTCTTATCTAGTGTGTGCTGGTGACGTAGATTTATGCAAGTTCCCTTCACTAGGAGCAATATCATTATGGCCTGAGTTCAGAAAGGTAAGGTACAGAGAAGGAACAGTAGGAGGACCTGGCTGCCACCAGTGATTACCTGATTTGTGTCAGAAGCAGGTGAGTCAGCACAGCACGTCTCTTGGCTCCCATCCTTTGTGATGTCTGAGGCTCTGAAAGGAGAGAATGGCTGGCAGTGGGTTATAGAACACATATGGCAGAAAAGAGAAAAAAAGCAGCTTACCTGGAGGTCTGTGTCAAACTACCCTTGTGTTTGTGAAGTTGCCTGAATACACTAAATCATTGTGATTTACTGACTTTGCACCCTGACCCTTTTGCATCCCCTCCTCCTTCTAGATCCAACATAGATTCAACATTAACTATTTTCAGATTTGCCTGTTTATGCTTTATCTATGTAGCAAGCTATAGAGTGAACCTTGCCACAGAACTCTGCTAAAGTGACACTTTCACAAATTCATGTTAAAACCCGTTTTTTGCTGACACCTTTCGTGATGATTCCTTAAATGGCTCAAATCACTCAGTTGAAACAAGGATAGGGAATGGGGGTCGTAGTCAGTTCATAATGCTGTGTTTCTGCTGCTCCCACACTCTTCTCCTGCTCCAGCATGGCTTCCAACCCTTGCAAGACAGTTCTCCATGAACTTCTCCAGTGTGAGTTCTTCCCACAATTTTCAATTTTTCAAGAAGTGCTCAAGTGAGGGTCTTTTTACAGAGTACTGTCCTTCAGGAATGGGTTGTTCTACCATGGATCTTTCCAGAAACCTACTGCATTGAGACCTGTCTGTGAGCTATTGCTTTCTTCAGGCCACATGGCACGGAATCCTCTACCAGGCTGCAGGTGGATCTCTGCACCACCAGAGTTCTCTTGGGCTGAAGGGGCACAGCTGCCTCACCGTGGTCCTCACCATGGGTTGCAGGAGAATCAGCTCTGATGGCTGCAGAACCTCCTTCCTCTCCTTCTGCACTGACCTTGGTGTCCGCAGGGCTCTTTCTCTCACATGTTTGCACTCTCCCTGCTGCTCTTTAAAGATATTTTTACTCATTCTTGGCTTGGCTTTGGCCAAAGACAAGGCTGTCTTGAATCCTGCTGGGAATGGCTATTTCACAGAATCACAGAATATTCCGAGCTGGAAAGGATACACAAGGATCATCAAGTTCAGCTCTGAAGTTAGTGTCACGTATAGGGTATCTGTCCAACATGAGGGCAGCTTCTGTTGTCTTTGACAGAAGCCACTCCTGCATCCACTTGCCCTGGAAACTTTGCCAGACAAACCAAATATAGTAAGAAGCAACAACAATAACAATCTTAAGTGAAATATGGACAGAACAATTGGAAACATCATTAGAACTACAGAGAAATGCAATAGAAAATCTGGCAGAACTAGTGATAAATTAAAATTATGCTGAACTTAAAAAAAAATAAAGTGACAAGTCAAACATATGCTATGTCAGAAATATACATACTGTTGCTCAAGGGTTTTTTTCTCTTTTTTTGCCTCCAGTACTATGCTCCTTCACAGTAATTTTGTTGTCACAACTGAATGTGAATTTCTTTTTAAAAATAAAACACAGTCACAAAACCACTTTCTGTAATCCTGTACCTTTTTTCTGCCTTTCTCTCATATTCTCCTGCCATTTACATCTATTCTGTCAGGGCCTTTTCCTGCTAATATTTTCATACTGAAAATATTTTTTGGACATATTCATACCACCTATTTTGACCTTCTGTTTTTTTGGTAGATTTCACACCACATGATGAAATAATTTACCATTTGTTCTCTATGTCTCTGACTAATTCACCCCTCTGTCAGCACGTGCACTGATGGGATGTTTGCAATGTTCCGGTCTGTAACAGTCTTTGGTACTGTACTGATCTTTAGAGTCATTGTTGATTAACTCAAGCGAGTATTATATGCTTTTGAAATGGTATTGAAGATGGATATGGAGCTGAAGGTGGGAATACCTAATTTAGTAGTACTGGAAGATTAAATCTGTTCCTGGATAAATATAAATCAACTGCCTACTTACTTTTCGAGACTCTCTACTTACTTTCCATTGATCTGTTTTACAGCAAAACTACAGAATAGCATCTTTCACAATTTTACCTGGTTTTACTTCCACCGTGCATACACTGGGAATCTTCTTTTCCAGAACAAAGGGTTAAAGATGTTGCTTAAGTATGACCTCCAAAGTTTAAAATTTATCTTCTCATGCAAGAGTTATTATTATATCAGTGGTTATTAAATGACTCCACAAATCCTTGAAGATATATTTGCAACAAAATTTATATGTCACTTCTCCTGTGTGACTACTTTATGAATTTTCCGCTTTGATTGTACATGTTCATAAAGCGCTGACTACATAGATTTTGGGTTATTTAATAGACGAAAGGTTTCTGAGGAACAGGAGAAGATCTGTTCTATAATATATTCTCCCTCTGCCTCAGACAATCTAATTTTGGTTTTGCTTCTTAAACCTTGCTCACCTCCCAGCTGATTATTCTGCACATTTATTAAGTTACATGCAAAAAACCCCCAAACTGAACAAAAAAACCACCAAACACAAAAAACTTGCTTCATTCAATTTTGAGTTCTTTAGATTTTGCTTTTAACCAGATCCCCTTTAGGAACTTAGGTGAATGTTCTGTTTGCTTGTTTCAATTCCTTTGGGACCATAATTATGTTGTGAAATATTTCCCATCTAGCTTGTATGCCAGCTCTCAGCCTGACAAAATTTAGAACAGTAGAGATAGTGTTTAAATAAACTTCATTTTCCAAAATATCGTTCATAATGAAAATATTGACAGGCACTTAAATATAGTTACATTATAGCCAATAAAATGCTAAAGTGTATTAATTTTAAAATATTCAATGAAACCTAACCTACTGTCAGTTAATGCAGGGTGACTGAAAAATCTAATTATGTCAAATAATAATTGTGTTAAATTCCAAGTTTAATCGCATACAGCGTATAACACACCTTCCACATACCCTTCCCCCAAACTGGGTAGATTATTACAAAGCACTGGATGACTCAGTCACTTGAAATCAAGATTTTGTGGAAGTTAAGACTGAAAAGAATACATAAACATTAGACACTGAATCCCATGAGATGGATACAAATCAAACACTGAACAGTCCCCTCCTCCACTCCCTCCCACTCATCTTAGCATTTTTAGATGCCTTAACACCTTGGAAAATCTGGAAACAAAAGGGATTTAAGAACAGCTGCACACTGCTTTCTGACACCTATTAGATTTAGATTCCCAAATCTCATTTTTTCAAATATGATTTAAGAGGCCAAATTACTATACTTTCTCTGCAGATCTTCCTTATTTACCGCCACAAAGCTGCCTGAAAGGAAGAAAGGTAACAGAAAAATAATTTTAAAATACACATTTCTTGCACTTGCAAGAAACTTCACGAATCTACCCCCTTCACATATAAAGCAGTCTATTCAGGCACCCCATGTTCATCCAGAGACAGAAGTGTGTGCTCACAGCCACTACCACCTTTCTAATTAGGCCTGTGGTATTCTACAACTTGTAATGCATCCCCTTTCCGTGGTTTGGCCATTTTTAACTTGGTCATTCAGGTTAAATCCCATTTAATTCCTTCCTTGCCAAGGGTGAGGGGTGAAAGGAAAGAGGGTTAAGAGCACCTTTTTTCACGACTTCAAAGGTAAAGCTATCTTTTAATACAAAACCCTAGTTCTAGTAATAAATGTAGTCACCTGTAGTAATACTTGTGGGCAGCATAAGACATTCCACCCCACTGTCTGTCACTGAGATCCCCCTAAGCTAGGGACTGAAATGACAAATGGCCCAAAAGCTACTCTTGATAAGCCTTATTTTATTAATATTGTCTGGCATGAATCCCTTCTCAGAAAGATGATAAATTTGGAGCAAAGATAGATAATACCTGCACTACTGAAAGGTATCTTTCATCAGGTGAAAGCACTTGATCAAACATTATTTTATGACCTAGCCAGAATAAAAATGAAACTTTTGCTTTACAATTGTCTTCAAAATTCCAGGTTTTCCCCGCTGTGGTGAACAAGTCCTGAGAAATAACTAAACAAAACTAGTAGATGTTAGTATTTAGATTTAAATATATCTAGTATTTCTTATTAGTTTATCCACCAAATCCATTTTGAATTACATTTTAGCCAGTGCAATTATATCATTTGAGAATAAAACAAAATAATTTTTAAAACTCTGTTTGTACCTTTAAACTGAAATTAGGTTTTCATCATAAAAATACACCACAGAAATCACACAATGTTATGTTGGGGATTATATAAATTTTAGTGGTTAGAACTGACATAAGGAGGACAAGGATTAGATGGTCTTGCCTAATGAATAAGGTAAAGAACTAGGAGTGGGAAGAAATTCCAGTGTCAAAAGTTGACACCCAAGATCAGGATGGCAAGCTAGAGTCAAAAGAAGAGATTACAAGTCTGAAACATTTATCAGACAGAAAATGATGATTCTAAAGATTTTTGCTCAAATACAATTATGGTGACTTTTGAAAACTCTGTGGCTGAGATTCCTTGTATGAGGCTGAGGATATATGAAGAAAAACAAGAAGAACAGCTCTGCCAGCTTTGAGTCACAGTTTAATATTCTCTCACATTGTTTAAATTTTGTTTTTGTTATTAAAAGCTCTACACTATGTCTAAGATACAAAATTCACAGAGAAATGACACCTGTGTTCTCACAGGTTTTCCTATTCTGCTCAGTGAATAGCTGTACTAGTTACAGACTTCAAGTACATAGGCTTTCTCCTTCTGCCAAATGATGATACTGTCTTAGAAGTCATAAAATAATGTATTATACAACATAAAGTTTTCCCTGTTAAGTTGTATTTGATTTCAACACAGAGCAGTATCATCTTAAGTTTAAAAATGGGAAAAAATTGTTATTGTTGATGAAACTTCATGACGGATGAGAATTCTAACAAAACTCTATCTAAAATGATGATAAGTAATAATAATTGCTAACAAAAATATTATTGATAATAACAGTTATTGTTGATATAAGTAAGATTATTGTGTCTGAGACTATTTCTGTCTCTATTTAAAAGAGAAAAGAATTCTTATTGATGTAAGAGGGATTATATTCAGATGCAAGATGCAGTTACTTATTATCCCCCAGTGCTAAAAATCTTCATTTATTGTTTGGAATATTCAGTAATTATTCCAATATATAGTTTTATTTTCGTGTCACAGTATTTTTTGCAAGTACAATTCAACCCTATGTGACTGTAGTTTGCATGATTGGTCATATATATTGCATCATAACACTGACAAATACATTCACTTTGCAAAAGTGGAACACAAAATATTTCTGTTTCAGCTAATGTATTCTTTCTTGAAGTTCAGTTTCTGTATGAAATAAGACTTAGGTGACTGTGCCCTGTCTTCATCTGTCATGGATGACAGGTACTTTTAAACACATTGCTTGATCTCAACAGGATTTGACAGAAAAATGTGAAGACAGAGAATTGTGAAGCCTCTATCCTGCTTATGAAAACTGACAGCTGAGTGAAATGTAGAGGCCTAAATTAATTTTGTAGACTGGAGAAGGCGAGTAGAATTCTGTGCCTAAACCTGGTCACTTTGGAAAGCCATGCTGTGGATTAGCTGTTAGCTGCCCAGTCAGAAGAGAGGTGAAACCAAACAAGCTACAGCAAATGACTACTTTTACCCAGCAAAACATGTAAAGTGTATAAGAAGAGACATCAAAATATTAGGTAAAGGATAGCTTGGCAAAAATTCCTTGTGGGGAAAAAAATTACTCATTTTAGCTTAGCTATTTCTGGAAATATTTTTCTCTCTCTTCTTCTCCCGCCAGCCTTTTCTTCCCTCATTCAGCAGGCAAAATTTTGAGAACAGAATTAGCTCTTTTTATGTTAATTTCTGTACATCATCTTTATGTCTTTATATGCAGTACATATGGTACATAATGCGAAGAAAAAAAAAAGTATTCTTGACCCTGTCTTCTAATGCATCTCTAACTTTTCACAATGCAGACCTATTGACCAAAAAGACATTACTTCTGTAACCATGTAACACAGTAGAACTGGTGTGAATAAGACAGGAGACATAACCTTTGACAGCAATGATGCTATAGGAAAAGAATTAATATGATTCTATTATAGAATACTCTTCCAGTGGACTATTTGAGTTTCTTAATGAAGCTTTAATAGGTTTCTGTTTTTAGACTAATAGCTGTGCACTTATAGACACTCAAAAAAAAAAAAAAAGATTTATACCTTTTATACAGAGACAATGTCTAGAGGGGTATGGATTTATGCCTACTATGCCTATGATAGAAAGATGGACGCCTAGGAGCAGAGATCTTAATCCAAGGATAAATGAAATATGTGGTTCAGCAAGAAGCCATCAATAGACATGGTTGAGGTTGGCATTTTGCATGATATGGCCCAACACACTGGCTACAATTTTTAAATACTTTTACCTGTAATAATCAGATATTCCACAGGAACAGCTCTGGTACTGTGAAGAAATACCTTTCATGAACACAAAAATTAATGTAGAAATTCAGAAGCAACCAGGCTTAATTATGACTAACACCTCTGTGCCTGGTAAGAACCAGAGTCTTGCAGAATTTCTGTTGCTGGGAAGTTACAGAGTGTCTCTTTTCTCTATCTGCTTATTTTCACAAAGTATCTATTGAGATTTGTAGGTTTTATTTAAATTTGCTTGAAAGTAGTTAGTGGTTAGTGGTTATTCCAAGTAGTTGGTCTAATATAAAAAAAGGGGGATGAGATATGAGAGACAGTGCTATTACATATGATTCAAACCTTTAAGAAACTCTATTAAAGAACTTAATATTGACATTTTGAATGAATAAATTTAGATGTATATGTCTTTACTAAACTGAGATACAATATATCTTACCATGTCCTTTAAGTAACACCAAGAGACAATCTCCCAAGGAACATCTAGTTCCTTTACTGAATAATCCCTTCAATTCAGTTTTGTAGCAACGGTTATGAAACGTCTTTTGAATATTATCCAACAAATGTTTAGCTGAGACTCAAAATAAGTGGGAAGAAAGTAATGACAAATATTTCGCTTGACCTTAAAAATCAGTTATGGTGACACATCCGCCATCCTTTCTCTGAGTCAGAGAATTCCTTCTTTTTAACTGAATCTGTCTCTGTAGTGGTAGAACTCTTGGGAAGTACAAACTTAACATCATCTGCTGCTACAAGTGTCAGTCCAGTACCACACTGGTTAACTTTAAGTACAGCTTTAAAGGATTTGCTGAGTAAGAGTGGACCTACATGAACAGTTATATTTAGAACACGATCATTTGCTTGGGAGACTTCAACTTTGAAGGCAATGCTGTTAGGGTAGGAAAAGATATTCTCTGTCCACATAGTTGAAGGATTAGCCCATCTGAATACTGACATTGTTAACCCTGAAAAGCTATTTTACATAAGGGCCGAGCCAATAATGCTCTGTATGTGTATTTGCTATATATATGTCTGCATATATATATATATATATACATACAATATAATTATACAGTCAGAAATGGAAGAGATACCAGAGGGTTTGAAATATAAGAATAGAAAAGGTAGCTTGTTTCGAGCTCTACAGATACACCAAAATAGATATGCAGGATATCATTATGAAACAAAGTGATCAAGCTACCATCTGAAAATGTCACCCACAACAAAAATAAATCGGCTCTGCAATTGACTATATTTAGATGAATTATGTAAAATCATAAGCAAAATGCTAAGTAGTTCTTTATAGTATCTTGAGCTGAGATTATTTATAACTCATTAAGAGATTTATGGTAAATGGGTATGTGTTGGGGTTTTTTTGTTTTGTTTTTTTTTTCCTTCCTTAATCATCCTGGTGAGGCAAAGTACTGTGAAGGTCTTACAGAACCTTCAAGGCCAGAAAAGTCAAGCATATACATTCATCATAGAATATCTATGTATAGTCTCACACTTTTAGTCTAAAACATTTCACTGCCAAAGGGTTGCAAGTGTAAGTGGAATTTCACAATCTATCTCTTCTGTGCTTACTCAGCTGCCCTTAGTATAAAGTAGTTGGTCAGGAAAAAATCAATGTGTTCCAGAAGTATCAGGATAGACATAATTAATGTTATAAATAACTGTTAAAACTATACCTGAAATAGTGGCAAAAAGTATCTGTTGATGAGATTTACTCATCGTCAGTTTTTCAACTGTGCTTAGAGTTCATTCTTGCAATGGATTTAATCAATCTTATGATGTACCAATTACAGGAAGAATACAAGAATATCTAATTGTCACAAGAATACAAGAATTGTCTAATTATCACCACCCATCCTGTGCTCGTTACAAAAAAAAAAAAAAAAAAAATAAAACCAAACCAAAACCCAAAACCAGAACAACAACAACAACAACAAAAGCCTGATGTCTCCCTATCTTTAAACTAATCAAGTCACTCACTTTTTTTTGAAGCTTGTTGACCCTAAAGTCCACTAAAGCCAAATATCCTGACATCTACATGTCCAGTCATTACATTGGAACTGGATAAAAAACACTCTCTGATTACTGTTGGTCTTTAGTGAACAATATACAGAGGCATAAATTGAAGGGTCATGTGTAGCCTTGCCAGTTCTTATTGCTATTCAGTGAAACTCAGAGGCCAAGATTTAACCATATTACTAACAGAAGACTTTCTTCTTTGTCTACAAAATGAATAATGCAAGTGTATCAGCTGTGTTCTTTGTGGATGGAATACAAGCTGTGCAACATTAAATATTATTTAGGCAGCATTTAATATGACTTGTTTAATTTTCCATTTCTCCTCTATTCATCCTACATTTATAACTTACTCTGGAGGCACGGGATTCATGGAATATAAATGCATATATTTTATATATAATTAACCATTGCAACAGAAAATTGAAAGCAGAAGCATGTTTAAAGTAGAGGTAAGACTTTTAACATTTGCAACTATATCTCATAAATCTAGTTTATGGGTGTAAAAAACTGGTGGTAATAATTTTGAATGGAAAAAACCTGTGCCCATATTCACTACTGCAAGATCAGAATTACAGATATGATTCTTGGCTGTTTACTCTTTGCCAGTTTTAATATGACCCAGTTTAGGGTGAAAACCCAGGGAACATTTTTGTAAATTTTGTGAAGTCAAATAAGTCACACCCAGGCATTTGAAAGAGTGGAATTTTTATGCTGAAGACAAAGCAGAAAGAGGTAGGGATGACAATTTTCTTCTATTTTCCATCAAATTTTTTGGGGTTTTTTTTAGATGCCTGCTATCAGTAAAATATTCTGGCTTCCAGTGGAGTGCTCAGACCATATCTGCAGGAGTAATTTGGGAATAGAAATTCTGGGAAAGAGAAGAATTCAGACAGAAATGTAGCAACTCCAAAATCTTGCTGTTAATCTTTCATCCTAGGAGGTCTTTGGAGTATTTTCAGATTCCATTAACTCTCCCTGCTGACAGACCCCAGGGTGACATGGTGATGTGGTTTATTCTTCTAGAACTAGCAGGGTATTACTTTCCCTAAGTTTAAAAGGTTAATTTAAGTATTTTTGTCTAGGTTTTTTTTGAGCTGGGACTTGATTTTTGGTCACCAAGTTAATCCTTCTAATTCTTTAATGAGAAAACTATTGTTCACATCAGCTTGCCAAGTAAGGAAACAAAGACTTTCTAGTATCATGACTGCTTCTTAGATCCTACTGGCCATCTACAAAATTTCCAGCTATTAAGCAAATATGTAACTCAGAACTTCACTGAGGGAAGAGTTGTAGACTTACTGAAAAAGTTATTAAAATATGCTGTGATGGGAGAAGCAGTATTTTCCTCTGATTTCTTGCCACCCAGGATGAGTATTGCATTCTGAGAGCTCAGAGTCTTGATAGAGAATATTTTAACTCACAAGTTCTTTTCAGGAGTATTAAACTGGATGTCTAGGACTATACATTTCTACTGGCTCAACATTTTAGAGAGGAAATTGGGTAAGGAGAAGGGAGAAAACAAATCAACTTGTGAATTTTCATAAGTGCATAAGAACAAAGAACAGTGTTTCAGAGTATGCATATCTGAGCTAAAAATAATTAAAAAAAATGAAATAAAGTCAACTTGCTGAGAAAGTAGAACAACTTTTATCTAGACTTCAGAAAATCCTATCTTAAGCTTTTGCAATGAATGAGACAGACCAGGAATGTATGCTGTCCCACCCTTAAGAGGAAAGCAGCACTAAAGATATATAGATACCTGTGGTCAAAGAAAAGGCAAAAGTCAGAGGCTCTTCAAAGACTTACAAAGTTTTATAACAAAATTATACAATTTGGATGGAGATTGGTATAAATTAATCTCTTATCCTGTAGTATAAACTAATGTATAGCAGATTTGGAATAAGGAATAGGGTGAAAGAGAGACAGATTAAAAAGAGGCAGAGAGGAAGAAATGAAGATCACTACTCCTGGCTCCAGTGTCAATCTAGATGATGGGCTGTGCAAAGTCCTGAGGGCTCTGCCCAAGTTTCATAAGGGTATGTGTTTGCTTTCCCCACCCTGGACTTGAGTTTCTCATTTTCTATGCAAAATAGTTATCATGCACAATTCATTCCTCTAAACTCTTCTGTACTGGGTTGAGGACTTCAGGGATTTTTCATGATCTTGATCCCTCTCTACTGGGTTAGACTTTGGTCAACAGTCCATGGCCTCTCCTTGACCTCATTCCTGCCCTTCTGCTGTAGGGTGTAGTGCTTACCTCCAGGAGCCACAACAAGGATGTTTGTCCCAGAAGAATGCTGCCCTATCTCTGTGTAGCCCTCCTCCTCAGCCACATTCTGTTCTTTCTTGCAGTAGGATCTCAGCAACAAACCTTGGCTGGCTCCAGGACTACCCACCTATGGGTGTTTGAGACCAACCTCTCATCTTGTGTCCTTCTATGCTGTGTCAATCCTCATGTCCCATATCCACGTTATTTTCATATGAAGTATGTTTCCAATACTTTGGAATTATGGAGTGAAACTGGATGTTTTCTGTAGTTTTTGTGGTACTCTGTATACTGCACTTCAGTACAAAGGATAAGACATTAGTAGGATGCCAGAACGTTTAGTCTAAACCCTTGTCCCACTGAAAGTGTGAGAGGACTGCAGATACAACAGTAAATACCTTTACAAGTGTAACAGCTGTCTCAGCTTGGAAAGGGAGGCAAGTGCCATAGGACTCCAAAGCCAGCAATGGTTTGCACAAGCTGCAGCTTCCAGCAGTTCATTGAACCAACTAATTTTATTCTGAAATAAAATAAAGCATTTATTTAGCTGTTGCTGTAGAGGGAGATTAAAACAAAAATCCAATCCTTCCTCTATTGGTAGTAGCTTTACTTAAATAAAATATTGTCAGTTATTTCATAGTGTGCAAATATAAACTTCCAGGCATTTGGACCTGCAGTGTTATTTTCCCTAATTTTTCTTTTCTACAGCAAGGTCTGTCATAGCATACTATTGGATATGGCAACCCTTAAACTCATGAAATTAAGAAAATCCTCCCACTCATTTGCACTTTGACTTTTTGATACCAGATGTTCAGTTATGAGAGAAATCGCTTGGTAATAAACTTTTGTTTCCAAGCATCTCTAACTTATAACATCTTTCTTTAATAACTCAGATTTAGTCATAAATGAACTTCCATATGATATAAGTGAAATGTTGATAGTCAAGAAATAAAGAATTCTAATGTAGAAACATCAAGAATTATTTGAATTGGACATTTCTAAACCCTCTCTCTCTGTAGTCTGTTGTTTTGAGAGCACTGTTCTTATGACACTGGTCTGAGTACACACAGGATAATGAAGAGTGGCTGAGCTCTGGCTCCTTCTAACAAGCTCAGAACTGAACAGGTGATGGACAGAGAATTTTTCATGGAGTCAGGAGGAAAGGATGTGAGAAACAAGAAAATACTCCTGGCAGGTGTGTATGCCTGTGTGTGTAAGAAGGATTCAAAATAAGGTAGAAGGACATTTACTTTATTACATATGCATTTAGATTCTCCCCAATATCTTTCCAAGCATGCTGTTCCCATGGGATATTTCACTGGTGTCCCAGGGGTCTCTTCCAGGAATCCCATGCAAAGCAAATAAAGGAAAGTTATAAAAATTTTATCAAATTTGAATACTGCCTCTGTCTTCCCAAGAATCAGCACTGAATTCCTTGATCTTATTCTAGTATTGTGGCAATATTTTCAAAGTGCATGTAGAACCAGATGATACACTGTAATGAGATTTCAACTTTCTGGCACATAAGAACAGATAAAGTGCTGATGACATTGTAGGTTTTCAAATACTGCCAACACTTTAACAATATTCTCAAGTTAAAAGGTTCATAAAGTGTGAACCACTGTAGGTGCACTCAGTCAAGTCCTTACCGCAGAGATAATAACCATTCACACTTTTAATCAGAGGCTTGCTAAACACCAGGGATATCTTGTGATGCACCTTTGGGATGGCCTCAAGTCTTCAGTTTGACAAGGCATACTGTTCATCTTAAAGAGTGCCAGACACCTGAGATCCGCACTGATTTCACTGGTAGAGAGAAGAAAGAAGGTGCTTGACTACTTCACACACTGGGTCAGGTTCTGAAAGCTTGTTTTAGCCATTAGGATACTCTGAAAAACAAATCTACAAAGAATTGCAGTAATTGTAATGAAGGATTTGTTTGGCCTGTAGATCTTCCTACTTAGCAAACTTGTACAGTAATCAGTACAAAATTTAGCATTCAAAAACCCAAAATACAAGTAAGCAGACAACCTGTCTTGTCTGAATCATTTAAAATTATTTCATTTTCCCTTATCCTTTTGGTAAGGATTTAAGGCAGATGGAAAGCCAGACAGTCAGCATGACTCCTTTCAAAATGAGATTGGGCAAAATAATCACCTTAGAAGCCTGCCTAGCCCAATGCAAATCAAGACATAATGTTTAAAATTGACTTAAAAATGAAATTAGAATATTCTGGGGGGAGCAATATCGTTAGTTCTTCAAACAGCATTTTAAGTTCTAGACAGAGGCATAACTTCTGTTATACAGAAGCCTAGAAAATCTGAAGGTTAGGGTAGACTGTTTTCCTAAGCCACTATTTGCTGTGAGGTTTGGCAAACAAAGTTGGAATCCAGTGAAAGAGTAACAGGTAGACTTTTCAGGTGGCATTATTTTCAAGTAATAATTTCAAATATCAGTAGAGTCCAGATTTTCACTTGGTACATATGATGTAGTTCTCTTTCCTCCATCATTTTTTCCAGATATAACAATCATTATCTTCTTGACCATATCTTCATATTTCTTCCTTGACCACTGAGCACTGGGCAGCAGAAGCTAGGTAAAGTTAAGGAAACTGAAAAGAAAAAGCATTAGTGTTACTTGTTTACCCTTTCTTGACTCAGCACATATTGATTATATTTGTTCTGAGGCTCTAGCATTTTCGTGCTGCCAGATAATATATTTTCTGAAATTTAAGCTCTCCTGGGGGTTTGAATCTGTTCATTCTGCACAGTGTAGAGTTTGCTTCAGTTAAAGGTAACATAATGTACTTTACAGACTTCTAGAGTAAACTGTATTTTAAAATACATATTTAGCACTGCAATTTCAGCTAGAAGCTCTGAAATGTCAGACACATGCTCCTCTTGGATGCCCTAGGTTGACCCTGTGGCACTGATTTCACATTCACAGTTGCCTGTAGGGCCGTCCACCTCCTCTGGAGGTTATCTCGAGGAGGGACACAGGTTCAAACAGGTTGCCCAGGACCATGTTCAAACAGCTTTTGAATATCTCCAAGTGTGGAGATGTGACAACCTCTTTGGGAGGCTTGTACCAATACTCAGTCACTCTTACAAGAAAAAAATGTTAGCTGCCGTTCAGAGGGAACCTCCTGCATTTCAGTTTGTGCCCATTACCTCTGGTCCTCTCACTAGGCACCACTGAGAAGACCCAGCTCCTTTTTCTTTACACCCTCCCTTCAGGTACTTGTAGACATCAATGAGATTGATATCTACATCTGAAACTCCTCTTTTCCAAGCTAAATAGTCTCAGTCTCCCTCTTCCTGCATCATGAGTTTACATTTCCATTTAAATAGTTATAAGAACTGAGTCAGTTTCAGACAAGGCTCTATGCAAACAAAGCCTCACTGCAAAAAGCAAGATATCTTTTAGAAATGAAATAAAATTAATACAAGTTTTTAGAGATCCTTAAAATTTCACAGTTAACGTGGTGACACTAGTTCTTTCTGAAAGTACAGGTGCTGAGACTGCATTTGAAAAATAAAGAAAAATAATTCATCTTACAAATAGAGAGCTGCAGAATTGAAAGCTGTTGGCATTTGGAAAAATNGTTGTTGGCATTTGGAAAAATTATATCATATGCTTCAGAATACATTAGAGTCTTAAATTATGCTGGGTTTTTGTATTTAGACAGAAAAACAAGTGTGTTGGAAGCAATAATAAGCAGACCTAAAATCAGATTTGGATTAAATTCACCAAGATGCAGAAATGTATATTTTCTAAATTTCATTATGTTTCTTTTCCCCTCAATCCTCAAAGGGAAAGCTATTGTTTTAGGTGGAAACCAAGACTTGTAGAATACATTGTTATCCAGAGGAGCAAAGGAATCTGAAGGAAACAAGTCTTCTGAACCCTTACATAGAATATCTGGATTTATTTTTCTCTCAGAAAAAGATGAATGCAAAGAATATTTGGAATTTTGAAGGGACATCTTTAACATAGTTTTCAAGGGAGTTGATTTACAAAATGAGAACCAGAAAACCCGATGTTTTCTGCTAATCAAAAGTTGACTTTTTTTTTTTTTTTTTTTATTTTTTGGAATTAAAAGACAAAAAACCTA
>VWYP01022563.1:0-49171 GCA_013400435.1 Pycnonotus jocosus
AACCCAAACCATTACATGATTCTCATGATGGTCCTTCACAGATCTAATGGTAGCTGTCTTAGCCACCTTGTGCCTGGATGGGTCTTTTTAAAGTGTTTCTGGATCAAAATGTTTAAGGCAATGAAATGGAGCATGAAAAAATGGTGTTGTCTACCAGGGATTTTATTAGTGCCTGTTTCTTGCTGCTGAAGGATGCTCTGTGCCATAATTATGATGATTCTCAGCTGTCATCCCAACTAGATAACTTGATGGAAGTGCAAAGGTCACTTTTTGTGGCACACATCCCATTTTGCATTCCAGTTTATAGACACAGGATGATCTTTAATGAGATTTTTTTTGCTGCTGATTCCTGAGCCTTCTTTGATGTCAGACAGCACTCAAGTTGGACAGCAGCATTTGACCTTGGAGCTTGGAGATAACATAAGGTGAGCTATGTGTTCATCCTCATGTCAGGAATGCTTACCTGTGGGGACTACTACAATCACAGCATCTAACTGTGCTTCCAGCACCCAAAAAAGGGATTTTCAAAGACAGGCAAACATGCACATGGTTTTTTGGGACCCTTCAGGCCATTTCTGTGCTTCTGTGAGTCCTGGCTGGGGTGAGGAGCAGCTTCCTGGTACCTGCATCCAAGCATCACAGGGGTTGTGCTGGGGAGCTTGGAGAATCTGACAGTCCCTGTCCTAGCCAGGCAGCTCTTCCAAACACTTATCCCCATGTATGAGTCTTAGACTGGCTGTTCTTCACTCTGTTAAATAGTATGAACATTTCACATGCCAGAGATGTTATATATGGTTTGTTAAATCCTCCACCAAACACCTCTCTGCTCTTGGAAGGTACACAAAGCCCATGGAGGAGAAGGAAGAATTTTTGGGAAGATGGTAGGAAAAAATGGAGTTTTTCTTAATCTTGTTGTGAGTGGGACTAAACCTGTACAAGCCACTGGAGAAGGAGTGCTATGTATCTCTGTAATCAGCAGAGCTCTTGCTCCCTGAAACTGTAGCACTGCCCTTCCTCTGCCCTGCTGAATGCCTGTTATCAGTCTGTCCCCACGTCCTGCTGGACTGTTTCCCTATGTCCCCTTTAGACCATGATCTACTCCCTGTGTGTTGCCACATCTCTGTTACTGTCCCCAGAGCACCAAGCAGCAGCAAAACCTGTGGTGGTTGTGCACTGTTTTGCTTTGCCCTCCCTGCACACTGTCACAGAGGGGTCAGGTGTTTTTCTCTGTAAATGTGGAGTATTCAAAGAATTTGCAGTAAAACCTGTATGACCCTGCCCCTGCCTTGAGTCCTGTGACATGTCTCTCCTGAGCAGACGATTGTCTGAAGTCAGAATGAGGGAGCGTCTTGTTGGGCTCATTCCAGCCCCTGATCAGGCCATCTCCAGAAGGAGAAGGATCTAGCACATCCATCTCTATGGGCAAAGAAGAAAGCCCTTGATTCCTGCATCCCCTGTTGCTCCTGGGTCAAGCCCAAACATCATCCCTGTGTGGCATGAGTAGATACTGCTGCTGAGCACTGTGCTGATCTCTGGCAGGGCTTGACCATGGATCCATGCCTGTTCCTGCTACGCTGCAGGCAGGGAGGGCTACACGAGCACGAAGCAGCCTGCGCACCCAACAGGTCACTTGATGCTCAGCTTGTCCTCAGCCTGAGTCTGAGCTTGTGTCCACAGAGTCAGAAGGGCAGATGAGCTTGGGCTCAACCCTGTGTGTAAAGAAGATGTATATCTCACCCCAGTGACCAGGGGAGGCTGGGAAAAGCAGCTGAAGAAGTGCAGATATGGGCCCTACCCCCTTGCTTCAGCATTCGATGGAACTTGTGCAGCATAACTTGGGTGCTTTTAAAAGTGTATCCTTGTGTGTTAATGCTGCTTGTTCTTACTGCTCTTCTAGCCTCCAACTGCCCTCGTAACTGGCTGTTTTCCAGTTTTCCAAATAATCATAGAATGGTTTGAGTTGGAAGGGACTCTAAAGGTCATCCTGTGCCACCCCCCTGCTGTGGCCAGGGACTTCTTTCACTAGACCAGGTTTTGCTCCAGTCCAGCACTTTCAGGGATGGGGCAGCCACAGCTTCCCTGGGCAACCTGTTCCAGGGCCTTGCTACCTGTGAAAATGAGGCTTTTCTCTTGCTCCTATGAACCTGTGTGTGCTGGGAGGGGATGCAGTTATATCTGTTTTGCTGAGACTCCAAAGCACTTGCTGTGGTCCTGCCTCAGGCACTCAGCACCAGCCCCACGCTGAACCAGCTGAGAAGGCACCAGAGCCCAGACCAGCCTCTTGTGATGACTCCTACTTGAACAGGCTTTCATTCCAGCCCTGTAGAGCCATTCCCTTAACCCATGCCACAAGTGCTGACTTATGCTGGTAGCAGCTGTTTCTCCACTCACCTGTTCAACCCACAGCAGCTGACAGAAAAATGGCTTTTTTGCAGTCGATGGATTCCCACCCTGAGCAGATTGCCCTACGCCCCAAGGAGTTCTTCTGCACCTACGACATTGAAGTCCTGACTGAAATGCAGGTAAGGAGAATCCTGTGTGTGCCTGAAGGAAAGTGCTGGTATGCAAAGGCTGTATTGGGGAATGTGGCTGCTGTCTCTGTTCTTGGCTCACTGGATGCCACTGTGTGAATGTTGGGTCTCCCTCAGTCCCCCTCTTTTTGCCCTAGAGTGCAGGTTGCCTGTGGTTGTTCAAAACGCAGTTAAAACAATGCTCCTGTGGCAGGAGAGGCACCCTGGGCGTGACCATGGTGTGGCCATCTGTGGTGACCATCATGTGTTACTTGCCATTCCCCATGTGGATCTGGGGAATGGCCATCAGGTGCCATCTGATAAGGATAATCAGCCTTCAAACAGTGTAGACAATGATGGCTTAAATATTTCTCCCCATTATTTTATTTATATTGGGAGACCTTCAAGAATTTGTGAAAAGGCAGCTAGGGATATTTAAGGTGTGGGTTGGCCAAGCTGTGGGCAGGGGGCACTAAAACTAACAGACTAACTAAAAGCAACTAACTAACTAACTAAAAGTAATATGGAGGACTAAAACCTGACAGACAAGTTGATTGGGCTGGGACCTTGGTGAAAATCTGGGATTTCTTCCCTTAACATTATTTAGGAATGATTTTAGGTGGCGGCTGTGGATGTCAAGAGCAAGATAGCTGTGTTCAAGGATGGGTTTAAGATGGAATACAACAAGCTGCTGATAGCAACGGGAAACACGTAAGCTTCTGACAGACATCTTAAAGATCAAGAGAAACTGTTTAATCTGAGAATGTGTGGAGCTTGTGTCTGAAGATAAGGGATGAAATGTAGCAAGTGAATTTGAACACTGAATTTGTTTGAGTATGGAAAAGGAGCACAAAAGATATTAGAAATGTCTGTATGTATCTACATCTAAATTTATATATCATCATTTATCTACATGATATATTATAGAATCACAGAATCACAGGGTGGTTTGTGTTGGAAGGGATCTTAAAATTCATCCAGACCCACCCCTGCTGTGGACAGGGAACAATTTCCACTAGAGCAAGTTGCTCCAAGCCTCATCTAACCTAGCCTTGGACACTTCCAGGGGTGGCACCAGGACCTTGAACATATTTTCTTTAACAAAAGCTCCAAAATGTAAGTATTCCTTTTTTTTTTAAGCAAGCATTTTTGCCACATTGCTTGTCTTTTCACTCCTTGATAACACTCAGCCCTGACAACCAGATAATTCATCCCTCTGAATTTCCATCTTTAATTTTTTGCCAACCTTTAAGATCTTTCTCAACAATTATGGCTTAACACTTTGCTGTTGCAGCCTTAATTAGGTGTTGCTGTTGCCCCATTTTAACAGACCCTTTGGGAGCCTTGGCTCCAGGATAGGAATTTTCAGGACTGAACCTGGTCCAGCCATAGGGAAAGGTGGTATTGATGTGCTGGGATGCTGACTGTCAGCCCAGAATGCTGTTGTCACTTGTGCCCTGGAAGTAGTGGATCAGTTTGTTTTCAATTGGAGGTTTGTCAAAATTGGCAGTTTAAGCTGAAAATGAGGCATTCTGGCTCTCTTTCCTTGTGTTCCTTACATCAAGCCATAAATTGAAGTAAGAGAAATGCAGCCGCTGCATAATTTATCATCTGGGGAAGGGATGCTGTAGAACAGCCAAAGCAGGGACTCACCCTGGAAACCAAAGTGCCACCAGTCACAGCCAGTGCCACAAGGTGTGAATAGCTGATACTAGGGTGTACAGCATCACAGCCAAAATGCCACGTGCACCCAATTAGGTTAAAAAGAGGATTAAGTCTTTGGCAATAATTTCAGAATCCTCATGCACAAGCTCCAGGTGCACTGGGTGAATGCTTTTTAGGGTACCTAAATTATTTAGGATCTTCTGTCCTGTTTCCAGATGTTTGTCAGGTATGCAGGGGCCAGATATTAAAAAATACATGGGCTCCAATAAGTGCCTGGGGAGAGCACAGTTACGCTGCTACAGCATCACCAGTGTGCCTGTGGGAATGGAGAGTGTAGCCTGCATCTGCAGAGCCTTATCAAACTTCCAATATCTGGCTCCAAAGCATTGCTGGAGGACAGAGTGAGTTTTCTGTGTCCCATTAAATGTCTAAAAATTTTAGGACATTCCAGTTATTGAGCATAGGCTTGTAAAGCAATGCTGGTCCTGTGCTGGCTGCACTGCCCCAGGAAGGAACTCCCCTGGACCTGTGGGTATACCAGTCCATGATGGGGTCTGGGGTGGCTGCTCAGCATCCTCTGCTCCACCACTGGCCACCAGCATCTGGGTTTTTCCATGTTATGTCTCCAGCCCAGAGAAAGGTGAAAAAAGGAAAGTTGGGAATGTCCTTGGAGCCCTGGAAGGGGTGTCTGCAGTCCTGACTGGGCGCTGAACCACACAGAATTGAGAAAAGCAGCTGTATCATCCTCAGTGTTTTTCAGGCCCAAAACTCTCAGCTGCAAAGGCAAGGAGATGGAAAACGTTTTCAACATCCGGACACCTGAAGATGCCAATCGTGTGGTGAAGCTGGCCACGAGCAAGAATGTGGTGATTGTTGGAGCGTCCTTCCTGGGTGAGTACTTGCCTGGCCCGTGTCCCTGTCCCAGCTCTCCACCTCTGCCTGCAGATGGGTAAAGTCCCTTGCCCAGTTTGTCACTGCCCAGTTAGAGGTAACACTGCCATGAAATTGGACCTGGGGTAGTCCAACCTCCAGCTCCAGGTGTGTGTAAGGACATTTCCATGCTGAAGAAACTGATTTTTCAAAGAGGCTGGGCTGGCATGGGCACAGATATTGCTGTCCCAGTCTGAAAAACACATGGCAAGACAAGTACTGGTGCTCATGTGGGTCCAAATCTGATGTGTCTAGATTTGGCTTCAGTCAGGAGAGTCGTGGTGGTGGGTGGGAGCCTGTGGGCTTATTCTCTTTTACATTTTGCAGTGTGGTGAAGTTTTAAAATGCACAGGAAAATTCTTGTAGTGTCTTTGATGGCTCTTCTTTTTGCTTGATGTGGTTCCAACAAAAGGATTATGGGTCCTAACAAAATAAGAGTGCAAGCCTTAAACATAAATGGTTATTTGTCAGGGAATTTATTATAAAATGTTAATTATATGTTTTTCTTCTTTTATAAAAGATAAACTTGTTTTAATGGTTGAATCAATATGATCTGCAGAAAAACATGTGATATGGGGGGGGCAATTGCAAACTGCAGGTCATCAAAAACGCTCCTTTCCAAAAAAAACCCACAGACAGAAAATGTTTTGGTGGAGATTCCCATGCAATTCCCAGCACCAAAATTCTGCCATTCTGATGGGAGAAAACAGCTACTCCCAAGAGCTGTTTTCAGACCACTGCTGAGGTTGTCCCAGATGTAGGAGGAAGGTTTCCCTTAGTTAAGGTCCCTTGTCCCATGTTTTTCCCAGGGCACTTTGGAATTTCATGGGTAATTTTTCCCTTTGGTTTTTAAAACCTATATATAAGAAGACCTGAATCGGTGTGATCCCTGGTGTGATCAGGTCTGGCTCCCCAGTTCTCCCGGGAGTGCAGCTCCAGCCTCCCCAGTTGGAGTGGCTGAGACTGCTCCTCATCTCCTCCAGCCAGGGACACAGGGCAGTGCTGGGTGGGTTAATGCAGCTGTTTGGACCTGCTTCTCTTCCTCAGGGATGGAGGTGGCTGCCTACCTCACAGAGAGGGCCCACTCGGTGTCCGTGGTGGAGCTGGAGCATGTCCCCTTCAAGAAGTTCTTTGGGGAGAGGGTTGGCCGTGCTGTCATGAAGGTGACCTTGCTTTTTCCCATCTGGGTGGGTTGGTAATAGAGCAGGTTTTGCTTGTTTCACTTATTGCATTAATTAATTTACTTCACATTTACTGACAAAGCTGTGATGGCAACAGTCAGTGAGAATGGGTTGTGTTTTCCCTGTCATGGTCCATGTGATATGGAGCTCTTTCTGGAGCCGTGCTGGGGATGTGGGGATGCTGACCTGCTTAGCAGTGCGGGTTGAGACAAGCCTGCAGGGTGGGCAAGGCAGTGCTGGGGGCAGCAGGACATCAGGACCAGGGTGGTTCAGGACTGTGATGTCCCCTGCTCTGTCCCTTGTCCCCGCCTCCAGATGTTCGAGAACAACAGGGTGAAGTTCTACATGCAGACAGAGGTGTCGGAGCTGCGGGAGCAGGAGGGGAAGGTAAATGGTGGGCAGGGGCTCCCTGGGGGAACTGCTGTGGCATCCCCCAGAGCTGCCATTCACGTCCCTAGTGGGGTTTTGCTTTCCCCTCTTTCCTGTCCCCTGAAATTCGTGTTCCTGGATTTGGCCCTCAGGAGCAAATGTATGCCAGTGTGGTGTGTGGGGTAGCTTCATTGCTCCCACTCACCTCCTGCTGCTTTTCTAAGGAATTATGGTCAATTTGCATTTCACAAATGAGGTGAGCTGCCAGCTTGGCTTTCTGCCACTATAGAGGGGTTTTGTCCCTAAAATAACTCTAATGTGCCCCCCACCCCCTGTGTCTCCTGCAGCTGAAGGAGGTTGTGCTGAAGAGTGGGAAGGTCCTGCGTGCTGATGTCTGTGTCGTGGGTGTTGGTAAGGGTTGTGTGGGTGCAGAGCCAGGGAGGGAGGGCAGAGAAGTTGGAGAGGACATGGCAGCAGGAAGTCCCTGGGGCTGGGTGGCCAGGGGTACTGGCAGTGGTCTGCTGGCCCTGCTGGACTCCCACACATCACTCTGCATATCTAAAAAAGGCATGTCTAGAGCCCCCACCACAAAATGCAACTGAAAATATATTTCAGAAGTAATAATTTTTTTCCAGGAAAAAAGACATTTAAAGCAGTTTCATCCTGTCAAGTTTATTATTATTATTATTATTAAAGCTTCCCCAAACTGAATTTTTTAATGTGTTTGTTTTCTTTTTAATTGCTGCTTACAGCAATTGAAAATGTATTCCATACTATAAAATAAAAGAAAATACCCCATAGAATATGATATTTCTCTCCTTTACACTTGGTGGGAAAATTCCCTTTCCTTCCCTCTTCAAAATGCTGTGGACTGGAAGAATCACAGAATTAATTTAATTCTGGTTTTCTCATTTTTATTGACTATTCTGATTTTTCAAAAGCCTGGAGGTAAAAAAAAGATGAAAAAAGGAGAAGGAAGGTAAAGTAAATGTGCAGACTGGGGGGAGGGTGAGGAGTCCTGGCTGGAAACTAGAAGGTTCCCTTTAAAATATAATACTTCTCAAAATATCTGTAAAAGAAAATTAAATTGAAAATTATCTCCAATCACTAGAAAAGGGTGGTAGGCAGGTTACACTGATGGCTTGGGCAGGACAGGGATCCTGAGGGGCCAGAGGCTGATGCAGTGGGGGCTCTATAGGGTACCTGACCCTGCTCCACACACCCAGAGCAGCTGCTGCCTGTCCCTGGGGGCAGCCCCACTGTCCTGGCAGGAGGAAAGGCTTCAGGATCAGCCCCCAGGGCTGTGGAACACTGGACACTGCAGCAGCAGCCTTTGGCTTCCCCCCCAGGTGCAGTGCCAGCGACGGGCTTCCTCAAGCAGAGTGGCATCAACATCGACTCCAAGGGCTTCATTGTGGTCAACAAGGTGAGCCCAGGGGCAGCCCCTATGGGAGGGAGAGCAGGAGGAGCTGGATGAGCTCTTCTGATGGATGAGCTTCCCTGCGGCTTCAAACTGCTGCCACAGGGGCTTTTTGTGGCCTTTTATCTGCAAAGATTGGCAGAATTGGAATTTTTGAGTTCTTTGGGTTGGCCTGTGCAGGGCCAGGAATTGAACTCAATGACCCTTGTGGTTGCCTGTCATCTCAGGATATTCTGTGAGATGCTGAGATTCTGGGAGCTTCACCAGGAGTTCCTGGGACCTCCGTCTGCAAGTGGGGGAGTGCAAACCCCAGACCTGGATGCTCTGGGTCTGGCTCTGAGCTGTCCTGGAGTGGTATGGATATTTAGAAGGGGGAAAATAGAGATAGATCCATCTTTTCAAGGATTCTAAAGGATCTCATCCTTTCTCCCCACCACCGGTGACTGCGATGTTGGAGCTGGTGGGTGTTGGTGCCTTGGGCAAAAAAGCATGTCAGGAGGCTGGGGCTCAGTGCAATGCAATGCTCAACCCTGCAATAAACTGGACTCTACCTGCAAATAGCAACAAACCCCAGACTTCTGAGAGGGGCTCCAGGACAGCAGTCCATGTGTCTTTTTACTGGATAACCCACTGGCTGAGGGATACTGTAGGTCCCTGCATGTGTGTTCTCATTTGCAAGTGTAGAAGGTTGAATGGGATCTCGCCTCGGGGTCCCACAGCCAAGCAGAAGTTTTCCCTGTGTTCTGAGGGACCATGGCAGCTCTGGACCACTCCAGCTCTGGAGTTTCTGCTCATGTAGGGTGCAAAACCCACTAATGCCCACCTCTGTTCCCCCCTGCAGATGATGCAGACCAACATCCCAGGGGTCTTTGCTGCTGGAGATGCTGTCACATTTCCACTGGCCTTGAGGAATAACAAGAAGGTGAATGTCCCCCACTGGCAGATGGCCCACATGCATGGTAGGTACTTTGCAGAAAAGAGCATTTTCCAGATTCTCAGGAAATTTCCAAACCGGCCAGGGCAAGAATGAGACAACTGCCAGCAGAGAGATTGGCTGGTTGTATTGAACATTTTGAAGCATGTGTATCTAATGCTGCCTGTTGTGTCTTCATCTGTCAGCATTCTTGCCAAGTTTTGCCTAATGATGCCTCATGACCAGCACAGAGCAGCCCAGGGACAGGCTTTCCCATATTCCCCTTGCTGCCTGGCACTGCTGCGGGAGTCTGCTCTACTCCTTGCCGCAGGACACTTCGGAGCTCACATCCTAATGCCAGCCTGGGCTCAGGTTCCCAGCTGGGCTTCCCACACTGCCAGGCTGGCTCAGGAATGTCCAGCAGAGCTCTGACCCTTCCTCACCTCTTGTCAGCTTGGAACCCCTGGTGTGATGGGCTGCCCCATGGCCACAGTCCTACAGGGAGATTTCCTGTGCCTTGGGTGAGAGGTTTTGGAAACACAGCTCCAAATCCAGCCTTTGGACACCTCCCCTATGTCCAGATATCCTTCTGCAGCAAGGACCGTACCCCAACAGTCTCCATGCCCTCCAAGGGTTTGTCCATCCCATCCCCATCTGGGCAGGAGCTCAGCACACTCTCAACCCTGTTACTATTGCACGAGTTGGGGGAAAAGAGTCTCATGGGTACACGGCTCATGGCTGTGGAAGTGACAGTAGGAGCTGCACCATGGGAAGGAGTCTGAGCCCATCCTCATGTGCTTCCTGCTTTGTCTTTGTTGCTATGTGGCTTTTCTCAGCAGCAGTTCTTGGTTTCCCTGTACTCTGTGACTGCTGGTGGTGATGGATGTGACCTGAGAGCAAAGGATGGAGCTTGCTCTGGAGTGGCAATTCCCCCATCTCTGTGCTCTCTTGCAGGCCGCATCGCCGCGCTGAACATGCTGGCCCATGGCACAGAGATCAGCACTGTCCCGTACCTGTGGACAGCTATGTTTGGGAAGAGCATCCGATATGCGGGTAAGCCGCTCCCTGGGGCTGCTGAGAGTTTGTGCTGGTGGAAGTGTCCTGGGATAGAGAAGCCAGGGTCTCTTCCTTCACAGTGAACCTTCCTGACTTCTGCCATGGGGCTGATTCCTTGCCTGGCTTCCCAGGGGGTTCAGTGTCTCCTCTGGAACCCATCTGCCATGAAGTGCACATGATGGAGGATTGACTTAAATTAGATATTGAGAAGAAATTCTTCCCTGTCAGGGTGATGAGGCAGCCCTGGCACAGGTTGCCCAGAGAAGCTGTCGCTGCCCTTGAAGTGTTTAAGACCAGGTTGGACAGAGCTTGGACCAACCTGAGGTAGTGGAAGGTAGTGGAAGCCCATGGTAGAGGGTGGGAACAAGATGTTTTTCAAGACCTTTCCCAACCCAAAACTCTCCTGTGATTCCGTGGTTTTTGTACCTGCATCTCATGGTGCTGATCTCTTGGTCACTGCAGGACGTTCTCTATGTAGTGCTGGAATTAAACACCCTGTTTTAGAGCTGGATCTAGAGGAATTGCTGCTGAATCCACTTTTTTGCTTTCCAGGCCATGGGGAAGGATTTGATGATGTTGTCATTCAAGGAGATTTAGATGAACTGAAGTTTGTGGCATTTTATACCAAGTAAGCGTTTCTCTTGTCCATGTTCCTACACAGGCATTCATCTGAGATTACTCTGCTAGGCTGGAAAATAGTTCTGCCAGAGCTTCTGTCAGTTAGTTTTGTTCATCTCTGCACATTGACCTTGTGGGACACTTGTACAATCAGAACCTCATTTCTCCAGGGCCATGTATAAGTTAAACTGGTCTTTAGACCTGGTGTCTCTGCCCTTTGTCCTCATAATCTTTGTGAGCAGATGATGACTTCTACTGGCAATTTCTATCAAATATTTCCTTCCCATCTCATCACCATGTTAATGATTTGTGACCAGTGCTGGACAGAGTGCTAAGCATCACTATTTCTGCTTCTGGTTTGACAAATTGAGCTCAAAAAACTCTTCTGTCTATCACAAACTGTGAAGGTTTGAAGGAACTCAGGAACTTTGTTACATCTGTAGTGAAACCCAGCACTCCCTCAGGTTGGGAGGCTACCTGGGAATGCATTCTTGAGATGTGTTGGTAGCTGGGATGTGTCACCTCAGCTATTCTGGAGCCATGCTGGCTGTTCAGACTGGAAAGTCAGTGCACCATGAATTTATCTCAAAAATATTTGCTGCTGTTTATTCTTCTATTGCCTTTGTACATCCCAGACTGAAACCAATGGTCACAGAACATCCTCAAGCTGGAACCAGAGGGATCTCTCCAAGTGCGTTCTGATATTAAGGATTAGGAGAGGGAAGCCAGGGAAGCAAAGGGCTGCCCAGCTCAGCTGTCAAACCACTTGCAGCAGCATCCAGGCAGGGATCAGGAGGGAGCTCAGGACAGAAGCCAGCTCCAGCTCTGCAGACATCATCTCACTGCTCCTCTGTCCCATCTCCAATGTACCTTATGCCTTCTCCCTCCCTGAGGGTGGCCCACTTGCCCATGTTGCTCCAAAATGGAGCCTGGTGGTTGGATGTGTGCACTGGGCTTGAAGAGGTATGGGGCTCACTGCATCACCCTGGGGATCCCCAGTGCTCACTCTCCTCCCCCTGGTACCTGCACACCTTGGGTAAACACCTGCTGCAGGGATGGGGCTTCAAGTGGCACCCAGGGACCTTTGCACACTGAATACAGCTCAGACTGTGCTGGAACCTTGGTCAAAATTGCCTAAAGGGGTGGGTTTGTGCCAAGGCACCACCTGTTTTGGGGAAAGTTCCCCCTACTGTGGGGATGTTCCCCTCCTGCAGCCTTTCCATAGGAGAGATCCTTTCATCTCTTTATCCCAACACTAATTAGAATGGAAATGTCAGGTGGCTTTAATTAAACATCTGAGGAGGCTGTTCAAAGGGAACAGTCTGAGCAAGGTGCATAATCCCTGCTCCATGCCAGGGCCCCATGCTCCATGTGCTATGGTGACTGTAAGGGACAGGGATTGCCAGGCTTGGCAGGCAGTACTGGGGGTCCCTGCTGAGAGCTGTGTTGTTCTGCCACCCAGGAGGGTCTCCCAGAGATGGCGTGTGGGTACCAGGATGGCATTCCATGCTGAGAGCCGGAGGTACTGGGAAGCACTGGCTGGTGGGGATCAGCCCGTGTGTCCCCTGCTGCTTGGCTTCCCATCTGTGAGAGACCACCGGTGCATTTCTTTATCTTTCTTTCTTGGTGGTGGTTCTTCTAGTTGGTGCTAAAGCTTTTGGGCTGAGGACAGTCCCAAGCTGACCATTTCCTCCTGCTTCCTTCTGCTGTGCCCACCCTATGGTTTGGACTCTTCTGCCAGTTCTCCTTAGCTGTTGCAGGAACCACTGGTGGTTCCCACTCCTACAGCCTGTCCTCAGCATTGACTTTCACAATAAGGCTTCTTTTGCCCCAGAGTTTGCAGAGGAAAGCTGTTTTATCAGAGCTGTGTAGAGGTCACTAAAAGGCCCTGTGCTGCAAGGTGTAGGGGACAGCACTCTGCACATGTCCCCTTGGGACACTGCCTTCACAACAGACTGATGTCCTCCTGCCCCCTTAGGAGGGGGAGAATCTAGGAGACTGGGGAATTGCTGTGGCTGTCTTTTTCACAGTTCCCCACCTTTGTTACATTGAACCCTGCAAAGGAAGGGAAGACCATGTAGGTATCTACTGTGCTTCCCTCAGTCTTCACAAAGACTTCTGATTGCTCCAAATCCCAGGTTCAGGATGGGAATTCTTGTTGCCTTTGAAGACCTTTTGAAAAAGAGGGGTTCCTTCTGGCTTCCCCGTCTGTCTGACAGTGTTCAAAAGCCACTCCTGATGCAGGATGCTCCAGCTCACCAGCACCCCATGAGTTATTTTGCAAAAGGAGCAGCTACCCCATGTCCTGCTGACAGAAATGTTTGGGCTGCATCCACCTTCCTGGCTGGCACCTTTGGGTACTGTCTGAGTTTGAGGCTGAGCCAGTGGGCAGCTGGTGGGAGTACATCTTCCGGTTGCCTCGCACATCTTGGTTATTCAGTGCTTGGAACAGCACATCTTCCCCTGGTTTTGATGGATAGGTCTCTCCAACCACTTTGTGTTTCCGAGTTAGGAGCTGGCTCTGCTCAGGAAGTGTTCTGGTTTGAGCAAAGGAAAACCAGTGAGAGGCTCCAAGTCAGAAATACAATTTAATAGGAGGGGAAAAAAAAGAAGCAAAATAAAGAATACAACCTGACACCCTGTTAGTTAGGGTGATGGTAGCAGTCCAGATGAAGTGGTCTCGTTGAAGCAGTGATCCCATAGAAAGGTCTGGCAGCTCCTGTCCACTGGGAGTCCAGTGGGTAACGGCTCCCATGCTGTCCCAGATCCTAGATTATATCCAGGTGGGAATGCTTGGCTCCTTCCCTTGGGCAGAGCATCTCCCAATGGGATGACATCATCCTATGAGTCATGGGATGGGCTCTTGGGTGCCTTTGTTCCAAAGCTGCCCGGCTGACCCTGGCACAGGGGCAGCTCTGGAGGTTCTGTCTTTAGCCTCGCCGCTGTTATGGAACTCGTGGGTTCTTTTCACTGAGACACCTTCACAGACGGCAAAAGCAAGGTAGAAAGAAGGTCCCTGCTACCTTGTTTGGAATGTGGGTTTTATTGTTCCATGGTGGATAGCAGCCAGGCAGGGTTCCTGACCTGGTGTAATTCTCCGGCAGCAGGGCCTCTCAATGCCTCTGCACCGTGTCTTTATGTGGGGGAGGTCTTTACAAAAGATAACAGCGGAATCCAATGAGAAAAATACAGAGGATGGTACTGGACAGGACAGACAGCAGTTAACACCACTGGGAAAAGAGGGTGGGGAGAAATCTGGAAATTAGCCAATAACTTGACCAACTTCTCAGAACTTTCTCGAAGAAGGGGAAAGGTTTTGGGGTGAATGACAGGGCTTCAGGGGGTGGGAGATTTTAACTGACACATACAAACTTCAGAAAAAACCAAANGCTACCCTCCTTTATTTGCCATGAGCTTATTTAGGAATGGGAGATTTTTGAAACAGTCTGTGATGGAGCTGCCCCATGGCTTTGTAGACAGTTGTGAGAGATGGCTTTAACTCCCATGGCTGTACAGGGCTGAAATGTCCTCTGAAACATGGCTTTTGCTCCTCTTGTTCTGGGAATTAGGCACACATCCCTCTGCACCCCAGCTGTTCTTTGCTCTGTTGATCCCAGAGCTCTTTAGCATTCGATTTAAGAGTAGATCTTGGTTTAGGGGTGCTCCTGCTCTTCAGTTTATTCAACAATACCACCAGCGTTTCAAATCTTACCCACACATCTTCCTTGATCTCACATTGTGCATTCAGTTATCTCTTCATGAGTCAGGCTTTAAAGGTTTATGTTTGGATCGACCTTGGGAAACCCCAAATGAGAAGCACCCTTCTTGTTTTCCTGTGACCTTTAGCCAAAGCTCCTCCAGCAGTTTTACATCCTCTTCCTTCTGCTTTATTTGTTTTCCACTCAGCCTTTGAGACTGCATTGGGATCCTGCTAGGGGAACAGTCAGACAACCTGGACATCCCATATACATGGGGACTTCCTCGGCTGTGGGACCGAGAAGTTGGACACCCTAGCTGTCCAAGTGCCCATGGAGCAGCTCAAAGCAGGGCACTATGCCCGTTTGGAGGTGGGGATCAGGAAGGACATGTGGAGCATCCCAACTGAGTGTTCCACAAGGAAATCCTGACCACCTGCCTCTCCACTCCCTCAGCACAGGGCAGCAGTGTAGGGATCACAGCTGGGCATCCTTCATGGTCTCCAGGTTTTTATCCACCATCAGATCTACCTTTGGTGGTGTTTTCCCACAGATGCCAGCGTGCCAGAGCTGTCTCCATCACCCAGGCACCCTAGTGATGCTCACCACGTCATTGTGAACATCGGTGGGACCAGTGGGGCCTGCTTTGCTACTCTGTATCCTCTCCTGATCCTTGTTCCAGCCACTAGCAGAGTTCCTGTGGTGCTCATACCTTGGGATCAGGCCTGGCTCTGGAGTGGGCGATCCTCTTTGCCTCCCTCTTTGCTCCATCATGGTGGGTTTTGGGTGGTGGAGCTGTGGCTATCCAGGCTGCCCTAACTGCTCTGCTTTGCCCTAGGAGCGATGAGGTGGTGGCTGTGGCCAGCATAAACTATGATCCAATTGTCTCCAAGGTGGCTGAGGTCCTGGCTGCTGGCAGGACCATCCGGAAGCGTGATGTGGAGTAAGTAGGCAAGCAGTAGGAAGTGGCAGTGCCAGGGCAGTGGCAAAACACAGCCGTGGGGTGCTGGGCAGAGCTGAGTCTTTCCCACTGATCCCTTTCCATACCTTCCTTGCATCTCCCTTCCTGTTTTGCTTCCTCCATCCCCACTATGCTGCCTCCCAGCTGCCTCCAGGTCTGGCATCCCCCACACACAGGGTTTGTCTTAAACACCAGGACCCAAATCCTTGCACAGACAGGATGGGATGGGGATACTCCCTGCCTTCAGGCACTGGCACATCATCAAGGAAGCAACGCCTGATGCTGGCATCCACCTGGGCACCCAGTCAGTCAAGGAGACCTGCAGAGAGGGACTGAGTGTGTAGCCTGTCGATAACCCCCTATGTACAACCCAACCCAGAGAGCTGGTGGTGTTAGGATGCTGGCCCCTGGTGTCTCAGCCTCCAGTTCCTTGGAGCAGAGCTCACAGGCAAAGGGCGTTTTTCTCCCTTTGCTTTGTTTTCAAGACCATGCAGAGGAAAGAGCATAGCTTTGTGCTGAGGGTGGGTGCTGGAAAGCAAACACCAGGGAGGTGATAGCAGCTGGGAAGCAGCCTTTAGAATGTGAATCAGAGCTGCTGAGAGAATGTGGGTCCCTGTGCCAGGGATGTTTCCACATCTGGAGTAAAGCCAGATCTTTGCAAAAGCTCAGAGAGAAGGGCATTCCCAACTCCCAGGCAGCTCTGAGCCTGCCTAGACTCCCTGGGCACCCCTGGGATGGGGAGCATGTCATGCCCATGCCCCCGCCCCTCTCCCTGCCCCAGCTGAGACAGGGTTCATAAAATGACAGAATAGTTTGGGTTGGAAAGAACCTTAAAGCCCATCCAGTTCCACTCCCTGTCCCCTTCCCTCCCACTATCCCAGGTTGCTGGTCTTGAACACTTCCAGGGATGAGGCAGCCAGAGATTCTCTGGGCAGCCTGTGCCAGGGTCTTGCCACCCTCAAAGGGAAGAGTTTCTTGTGCCATCACCCCAGTACATCGGGAAATGGCTGCTGGTGTGCCCCTTTGTGGCTGGGAGGGAGGTGGGATCTTGTGGGCATCCCGGCGGTGGGGAGGAGCTGCTGGCCCTGTGGTGAGGCTTGGGGGCTGGAGGAAGCCAGATTAAATCTGAATGTCTTTTCTCTCTTTGTCTCCTACTGCTTTCATAACTTTAGGCTGTTTGTCCATCATGGCAAGTACGTTTGGTTTGGGGTCCTGAGTGTGCTGGATGTGAGGGGCTGGCAGGAGAGACAGCTAACCTCCTGACTGGGGCATGTCCCTAATTCCCATGTGGGGACACTGGTTATATGGAGGGTGTCCTTGTTCTGCATCCCCCTCACATGGTGGACAATGCTGGGTGGTGGGGCTGGGGCTGCCAGGAGCCACATCAAGCACAGATCCTTTTAGATGGGACCTTTCTTGGCTGGGGGTTTGGTGACTTTCTATGGATTTTCAGCTGAAGGGCTGCTTTTAAGTATAAATAAATAAAATGTTTGAGTTCAGTTTTACACAGAATTTAGGATCTGGAGGTGACTTTTTGGACAGTTTAGTGACAGGTGGGTGTTAGACAGTGAGTGAGGGCTGAGGAGGGAGCAGGGTGCTGGGATGGACACCAAGTACTGAACTAGCACCAAAGCACACCAAGAGCATTTCCCTGCACACATTTAGAAATCCCTCACAGCATTGTGATTTTTCTCTCTTTTAGAACTGGAGACATGTCCTGGCTAACAGGGAAAGGCTCCTAACGTCACTGATGGCTGAGCCCTCCTGATGCTGCACTTGCCGTGGGGAGATGGGACAGCAACTCTGTGGCCCGGTGGGAACCCCATGGCTCAGCCATTTCCCTCTGAGACCTGGATGAACCTGGCATTGTGCACTGACCTTCCCAGGAGGATCTCACACAGCTCCTCTGCCCTTGTGCCTGGGCTGGGGTTCTGCTGTTGCAATTGCTGCAAAATGCTAGAAAAGAAGCCCACAGAGAGCATGGGGTTTGGTACTGGCAGTGGGCATGGGTGCCATATGACTCTGGATCCTGCCATTGGGCTGAGGGTCCCCAGGCAGGTCTGCCCCATGCACGTCCCTCACCCCCAAAAGCAGCATGAGTGCCTTTGGTTGCTCCTGTGCTTTCATGCATGATGCTCCTCTCCAATTCTCTTTGCTCCCAGCAGAGCTCCAATGTGCATCCCTGTGGAGACTGACATCTGCTCCCTTCCTGCATGGCTGCAGCATTTGCCACAGCTTTCCCTGTGCCCACCCACACCAGGGGCCATCTGGGCAGGGCAGGAGATGGGGTTACACTGGGTGATCACTGTGCAGCTGATGCTTGTGTTGTCCAGGCTGGTCCTGTGTAGCCCCACCAGCAGAAGTGGGTCCCTGTCCATGCTGAGGGCTCTGGAGCTCATCAGTCCCCATCCCAGTATCTCCTGTCCTGGAGCAGCCAAGGGGCTGGGGTGTGTTCCCTGTCTCCCAGGACTCAGTTTGGGCTGGGGCACTTGCAGCTGTTGGTCTATTCCCTGGGGTGTGTAGCAGGGGTGCCTGAGAGCTGTGATGGCTCAGCTGCAGCCCTGGGCTGAGTGGCCACCCTTCCAGCCAGCCTTGGGATATCTCTCCTTCATGCTATCATGGGATCAGTGCTGTTGCTGAGGTGTTATTCAAGGAAAGGTAGCTGAGGCACTTGTCCAGTGTAGTGACAAAGCTGTATTTCCCAGCCCACCATGCCAGTGTTCTGCTGTCCTGTTTCCTGCCCCATGCTGAAGAAGAGCCATGTCTCCAGCTCAGGAGTGGACCTGGCCAGCCACAGCCCAGTGTCCATCAGCTCAGCGGAGTGGGGGTTGAGGGACCCCCTTGGAGTGACTCCAGTGCTTTGTTCTGGGGGTGACTCCTTCCCCAGTGTTTTACCCTGAGTACCAAACAAAAGGATTTATATTTTTAATTTGATTCACCCCTTATGAATTAAAGCAATATTATTCTTGGGGTCTGGGTCATTTCTAATTCCTTCCAAGACCTTGGGTCATCTCTGCATGGCCAGGTTGTTCAAGCACCTCTTCTCTGGAGACTTCCCACCTGTGTCCAGCTCACCTGTATTTCCAGTCTTTCAGATTTTGACTGGGTAGAAATGCACCAGTGTCTATCACATCTCTGGTTGGTCTCTCCTGGTTTGACTGCAAAACTTTTTCCAGATGAAATGACTAAAAAGGATGGTAGCAGGATGTGCACACTCCAGCACACAGTGATGAACAGGGACTGTTGCATGTCTGCTGGATCCACAAAGTGATGGGAGGTCTCATCTCAGGTTCCAAAAGACAAATGTGTGTTCCTGTCCCCAGGTCCTCCTCTGAGGGCAGGGGTGGCTGGGGCTGCTCAGCTCCTGGTGCCCCAGGCAGGGTTCTTCCAGAGTGGTCTAGGGCTGTGGGCAGTGCTCAGGTGGAGGCAGCTGCCCAGGTGCTGCCTCAGCTCTGCCCACTACCCACAAAGATCTGGCTTTGTATCCCGTGTCCTGCTGGTGGGATAGTTGGACTCGGCTTTGGCAGTTCCCCAGGGGACCCAGCTGGAGTGCCAGGGGACACTGGGGCATGACCAGGTGGCATTCCCTGGAGGTGTGTGTTTTCCCCAAGCTCTCTGTCATATTCTCCATGCTGGGTGAGACTGGCAGCTCCCCCAGCACAACTGGGGAGTCCCCACTACACTGGGGACACACTGGCAGAGTGCTTTGTTTTTCAGGAAGATGCTTTTTGACCTCCTTTGCCTCTGATGGAGCCTCATTCAGTACTGGGCATGAGCTGCATAAAGTGGGCATCACCCCCATGTTCACAGGGCTGAAGAGCATTCAGGGGCTGAGGAAGGACTTTCTGCCCCAGTCTACAGCTGCAGTGTGGGTAACAAGTCCCATTCCCTGCTTTTTACAGAGTTGTTTCAGCCAGGGCTGGGAATATCACCCGTTATATGAGAAATCCCAGTCACCACTGTAGCTTTCCTTGGGACATGTGCCAGGTCATAGCAGGGCTGCTGGTTCAGATGGGTATTGCTCCTGTGCACAGATGTGGGGTGGTGTTGAACCTGGGACCCCTTATCCAGTGCCTTGGCAAATCCTTCCCAGTGGCAAGTCTGTCCTGGAACTGGGCAAGGCTGGGTTGTGTTCTCTGCCACCTTTCCAGGCACATCTTGCAACCTCTCATGCCAGGACAGAAAGTTTCTGTCTCTTCTTAAGAAACTGCCTGTTCCCATAAGGAATGAGAGGCCAGCTGGGGGACATGCAGTGACCCCCAGCTGCACTGCCCCAACTCAATTACCTTCACCAGACTGCCCAGGTATCATCTTGGTTGCTCACCTTGCCTGCCCATGCAGATTTGATGTCTCCAGATCCTGAGCTCTCCACCAGCTCCCGCTCCTCAGATTCTGGGATGTGACTGTCACCCTGCCCATGTCTCACCTGTGTGCTGGCAGGACTTGGGGGACAGCTGGGGCTTTGCCTCTGCCCCATGCAGGTGAGACCCTGTCTGGAGAACTGCATCCACCTCTAGAGACCCTGCACAGGAAGGACCTGGAGCTGCTGGAGCGAGCCCAGAGGATGCCACAGAGATGCTCCAAGGGCTGGAGCCCCTCTGCTCTGGAGCCAGGCTAGGAGAGCTGGGGGTGCTCACCTGGAGAACAGAAGGCTCCAGGAAGACCTCAGAGCCCCTGCCAGGGCCTAAAGGGGCTCCAGGAGAGCTGGAGAGGGACTTGGGACAGGGTATGAAGGGACAGGACAAGGGCAGGTTGGGATATTGGGAAGAAGATGGGATATGGTGCAGAAGTTCTTCCTTGTGAGGGTGGCGAGCCCTGGCACAGGTTGCCCAGAGGAGCTGTGGCTGCCTCTGGATCCCTGGAAGTGTCCAAGGCCAGGATGGATGGGGCTTGGAGCAGCCTGGTCTAGTGGAAGGTGTCCCTGCCCATGGCAGGAGATGGGATGAGATGAGCTTTGAGCTCTCTTCCAACCCAAATCATTGTGTGATCCTACAACTTCAGCCAGTCAGGTGTTGGTCTAACCATGTTTTCAGCCACAGGTGGTTTGGTTTTGGCAGCATATGGCAGTGAGCTCTACAATTTCATTTTAGCTTTATCCAGGAAAAGAATAATCTCTTTTTCTGGTTTCTTGTGTTCCTTGACAGTTCCTGGCCCCTAAGCATCCCATTTATAGCACTTGGTCCTACTTTTTGAGGCAGCTTCTCTGATGCACCTTATGGGGTGAGTTGGAGGGTGAGGATCATGAGGTAAGACCAGATCTGTTGGGTAGAACTGACACTTATAGAGTGTGTCCAGAGAAGGCAACAAGTGCTGGGGAAGGGGCTGGAGCACCAGGAGCAGCTGAAGGAGCTGGAAAGGGGCTCAGCCTGTAGAAAAGGGGGCTCAGAGGGGATCTCCTGGCTCTGCACAGCTCCTTGACAGGAGGGGACAGCCAGGGGTGTTGGGCTCTGCTCTCAGGGAATAGGGACAGGAGGGGAGGGAATGGTGTCAGGCTGTGCTAGGGGAGGGTCAGGAGGCTCATGGAGAGGTTTGTCCAGCTCTTACACAGGCTGCTCAGGGCAGTGGTTGAGTCCTCATCCCTGGAAGTGTTCAAAAATGTGTAGATGTAGCACTTGGGGACATGGTTTAGTGGTGGCCCTGGCAGTTCCGGGCTAGTGATCTGACCTGATGATCTTAGAGGGATTTTCCCTCCTTACTAATTCTGTGATTTTAAATTTGAAGTTCCTGAAGAGCCTTTTCCTGCCATTCACCTCTGACTCAACCACCCCCTAAGACATCATCCCCCTCTGCCCTCCCCAGAACCTCTGTGCCTGGATGGGTAAATTCTCCAGGAACCTGGACACCTTGAAGAAGCATTTCAGATGAAGAGCACCATCCTCTCATGAGGCATCCTCATCTGTAAGGGGTCTTTGAGTAGTATTTGTGTTGATAGAGCCCGGCTGGGAGAGGATGCAGTTGCTGCAAGTCACAGTGACAGGTAGAGCCTGCTGTGACCTGCTAAAGATGCTGTGGAGGGGAGATGCTCTGTGACTTGTGATTTCCTTGCAACTCCACCTTGTGATTCCTGCATGAGTTTCATGTTCCAAGATGGGAATTCTCCTTCCCCCCATCCCCCTTCCAGCTCAGCAACCCTGTCCCCAGGGAGCCAATGGCCACGTGGCCCTGCGCATTAGCCTGGCCTGTCATCTCAGTGATTCCCTCCTGGCTAATCCCGGCTGAGCCGGGCTGGGGTGAGCAGGGCTCAGCTGCTCTCCATGGCTGCATCCACCCCACTGCCCCCCAGCCTGCGCCGGGGCTTGGTGGCCTTCAGTGGCTCCCTCTTCATCAACAACAAGACATGGGATAGCGGCACTGCTCACACCTACCAGCCAGGTATGGGCAGCAGGTCTCAGGGAGGGGACTTGGGAAGAGGGGCTGTCCACCACCGTGACCCTGCTCAGCACATCACCAAAGCCCCTTGAGTGCCTCTGAGGCAGCAGCACTCAAAGGGTCCCTGAGCCCACCCACCAAGGAGGGGAGCAAAAATAAGAACATTTGCTGCAATCGGCTGTGTGGGAACCCAGAGTCTGTTGCTCCCCTCTGCAAGCAGTGAGGGGGGTCCCTCTGGGCAGGTTGACCCCAAGGCTGGTGAGCAGCCTGCCCATCCCTGCCTGTCCTGCCTAGCTCATGAGATGCTGTCCAGCCTACCCCTCCAGGTGATGCTCTACTTCAATGTCTACTACTTCCCAGTCTGGTGCCTGGCTGAGGGAATTATGCTGCACCTGAAGGTACCATTCCATGTGGGATGTAGGGATGGGGTGAGCTGCTCCTGCTGTTTCCCTGGGCCTGGGTGGGGGGCAAAGTGGGCAGGGGACAGAGGAGTCTCTTCAGAATTAATGGATCCCCAAAATGCCCTGACCCCCACAAGAAAAGTTCACTCATCTCTGTCTGCTAGAGATGGAAATCATAAACTTTCCAGGCAGGAATGGTTAAAATGGGGGGAGAAGAGTAGGCAGAGCTGGGCACCAGCACAATGAGACCTGGCAGAGCATGAAGAACTGAGTATGGGGAGGAGGGCACAGGGAGCTGGGCATGGAGAGCTGGGAATGATGCACAGGGAAAGGAAACCTGGGCATGGAGAGCTGGACTCAGATAAGGCTGTGACCCCATTACAGTACCACCTGCTGCCTTGGCACTACCAGTTCCTGCTGGTCACAGCCTTCCTCATTCTCTCACTGGCTGAGGGCTCCCGCCTCTACCTGGGCTACCTAGGGAACCTCCAGGAGAAGGTAAGCACCGCCTGCCCTGGCCACAAAGCCCCCTCTGCTCAGCGAGGATCAGCCCAGCTGGGAGAGCTGGATGTCCCCTCACTTAGGACCCAAGTGCCCATCACTGTCCTTCCTCAGAAGTTCTACTTGGAGCTGTCCCAGATAAGAATTGTGGGTGCAGGGATGACCTTGAGAGAGGGAATGAAGGAGAGCCACTTGCCCTCTTGCTGCATCTCTCCTGTGTAACCCTTCAGCACTGGGGGATTTGACAGCATCTGACCACAGCTCCATGTGGCACGGCCATCCTCGGTACCCAGGCCAGCAGAGGCTGATGCAGGAAGCTCCAGGGGCACAGAGGGTCCCCCCAGCCCACCACTGTCTCTGGGCCCTATCTCAGCAGGTTCTGATCCTGCAGGTGCCTGAGCTGGCTGGGTTTCTGCTCCTCTCCTTCCTGATTCAGCTGCCCCTTCTGCTCTTCCTGCTGACGGACAGCCAGGTCATCCACCTGCCGCTGGAGCTGCCCATGCACAGCTTGTTCCTGGCCTTCCTCCTCCTCGAGATCATGGCTGCCTTCCTGGCACTGAGGACCATGACCAAGCAGCTGGCAGCACAGTTCTACCTGCGGCAGTTCCAGGAGGGTGGGAGGGGCTGGCTGGAGCTGGGGGGCACAGGGGGACAGGCAGCTGAGATGGGGTGATGCTGCAGGACCCCTCCACCCCACACAGCTGGTCCTGGCAGGGAGCATTAAATTAATTCGAACCCACAGACACTGTTTCTGAGCTTTGTGGAGTACCCAAAGAAGCACCCAGGCACAGCCCAGCTGATCTCTGCCTTGCACCAGCCAACATAGCCAGGGAAAAGTGGGAGTGAGGTTTCAGCAACTCTGAAACATTCCAGCTCACCCCAGGGCTGTGCCTGTCCTTGCTGAGCATCAGCCCTGGCAGGAGGCAGAACCAGGGTGCAGGAGCCATTGCACACTCCTAGGAAGTACCAGCCAAGGGCTGGAACCTTAAGCTTGGCTCCTAAGCCCTGGCTGAGCTTTGCAGGCAGCTTCTTAGAATCCAGGTGGCCCATGTGAAGCCATCCCAGCTGGAAGCATGCAGGGTGCCACAAGGTGCAAGAGCAGCACTCCACACCCTTACAGTCCCTCCAGGGCTAGAGAAAGAGCAGAGCCTCCTCCTGCTTCCAGAACAGCTTTATTCCACTGCATCCTTGTTTTTCAAGGGAAATCAAGGCCCATGGTCATTGGAATGTAGAGAAATGCAAAATGCTTTAAGCCTCTTGTGCCAAGCAGGACCAGCTGCTCTCCAGCATGCTGTGGTTCTGGGGCAGCTCCGCAGGTAGCTTTGCTCCAGCACTAGCTGTCAGTGCTGGGAGCTGTCCCTGGGATGGCTTTGTGCTCCAGGAGCCAACAACTGCTGCTGCTGCCAGTGCTTCTCCAAGAAAGGCAGACCCTAACCCCAGCAGTGCCCACCTGGGGCAGGACTGGGCCACCTCCATTTGGGCTGCAGCTGTGTCCCCATCATATCTACCAGGAGGTGGCTCTGGAGGGAAGGGTGTTTGTGGTAGAGCATTCCCGATGTCCCTAAGCTGTGGTCTCAGGCTTACCTTTAGGGGGTCTTGCCTGCAAAATGAACAGGGACATCAGTATATAACAGGCATGAAGGTAGCCCAGCTGGCCCCCGGCTACTTTGCTTGGTTCCATGCAAACACTCTAGATTTGAGATCAGGTATTAGGAAACTTTCCCCCACATAGGATGGTGCAGCTTTGGGATAGTGCACCAGGAGATGGGGATCTCAGTCCTCAGAGGCTCCAAACACTTGGCCAGACAAAGCTGGAGATGACCTGAGGCATGGCTGCCAGCTCTCCTGGTTTGTAGGGGCCTCCCTGTGACTCCCTAATTCACCAGGTCAGTGAATTCTCACAAAGGAATCACGCTTGGCACGTAAATCTGTCAATGAATCACAGAACAGGATGCCCCCTGAAGGGCGGGCCTCTCTCTGCACGGAGTCCCAACAGATTACATTTGGAAGAGGGTGAAAAAGCATAGAGTTGGGTCAGTTTTCCAGGTAAGATCCCCATGACAACCCATTGATGTTTTGATAGTAGCTGGGGTCATGGTGCTGGTCCCTGACTCCTAGCACCCTCTCCTAGCTCAGACTGGCAAACAAGCCCAAAAGTTGGAGACTGAGAGCTTCTCCACCAGGTTTTTTCCTGGTCTTGGAAACTGAGTTTTAAAGGGCAGAAAATCATTAAATCCAAAACAATTCACTTCAAAACCTCCTCTCTCCCATGTGGCCCTATCCTTACCTCCTCAAACTTCTCCTTCCAATAAAGGTCAGCCTTTGCATCCAGGTAGAGCAGAACCAGGTCACACACCATCGTAGCCTGGAGACAGACACTGAAAATGGGAAACTTCCCACAGGAATGCCTGGCCTTCCATCCTGGCTCCCACTGAGCCTGGCAGCCAGCTGTGGGCATTTGCTGGGCCAGTGAGCCAGCCCTGCCTCCAGCCAGCTCCAGTGGCTCCTCTCTGACCCAACCCGATCCCAGGAGCTGCAAGGAGATCAGGAAGAATGCCCAGGCTGCAATGACCAGGAGGGCTGTTCCAGCACCCTCACAGTCGCATATGGACTGGGATGAGCATGTCAGGGAGGAAAGAGGGGCAGGTGGGGGATTTCTCTGTTACTCTGCTGGAAGGGCTCTACAAGGGGCTGCCCTACCATAGTGAAAGGACATTGGGCCTCTTCAGCCAGAGGAGAAGCAGAGAGGAGCTGCTCTCTCCTGCCAGCAGCATCCCAGCTCTGTCCCAGGATCCACACAGAACCTGACCTCCATAAGGTGTGACCCTGACAGGACTCACGATCCCAGTCCAGTGGTGCCACTACTAATGGGCACAGGGAGACCTGAGCTGACATCCTGCCAGACCACCTCCCCTCTGTGCTGGCTGGCACAGAAGCCTTGTGCCCAGCCAGCAGGGAAACAACAAGAAGTGGCAAATCCCGAGGCACGGATTGAAGGAAAAGAGCGTATAGGGAGTACTCACGGCACCAAAGAAGGCAATGCTGGTGCCAAAGCTCACAGCAGTAGGAACAATGCTGAACTTCCCAGCCTAGTGAGAAAGAGTGGAGGGGTAAGAGAGAGGGTGGAGAGTGGTCACAGGGGTGAGAAGGTTGTGGGCTGAGCCTTGCAGGGCAGCATGCTCAAAGGAGGTGCCGAAAGGATTCAGGGATATTTCCCCATGCTCATTTGTAGGAACTGCTGTTGTGCTGACTCCAACCCCTTCTGGCTGTCAAAGAAGGGGCAGAGGTGCCTGATGACCTGGAAGCAGCAGAGGTTACTGTGACCCACCTGCTTCTGCAGGCACAGCAAGCACCTCCCTCTTGTTGCAGCTGCCACCCATGGAACCACATCCCAGTAAACACAAGCCTGATTTGATGTGTCCCTCCCTTCACAAATGAGTTCTCTTCTGGCTGCTCTCTCCTGCCCCACAGCTCCTGGACCTGCTCTCTCAGCCTAGAAATGGTACACACTGTCCTGCACCGTGTGCTTCACCTTCTTCAGGTGCAAAGGGCACTGCTGAGCACAAATGACTAGCTGTGGACATCTCTCAGTGTGGGAAGTGCTCCCAGCACAGGCTCCCTCTTTGGAAAGCTAAGCACTGAGTTTGTGAGTGATGCTGCACAGAGTAGCATCAACCATCATGGAAACATGGAATAGTTTAGGTTTGAAAAGACCTTAAAGCTCATCTCATTCCACCCTCTGCCATGGGCAGGGATCCCTTCCACTACCCCAGGGTGCTCCAAGCCCTGTCCAGCCTGGCCTTGGATACTTCCAGGGATCCAGAGGCAGCCACAGCTTCTCTGGGCAACCTGTGCCAGGCCATCATTACCCTCACAGGGAAGGATTTCTTCCCAATATCCCATCCATCCCTGCCCTCTGGCAGTGGAAGCCATTCCCTGTGTCCTGTCCCTCCATCCCTTGTCCCAAGTCCCTCTCCAACTCTCCTGGAGCCCTTATAGGCCTTGGAAGGGGCTCTGAGGTCTCCCTGGAGCCTTCTCTTCTCCAGGTGAACACTCCCAACTCTACCAGCCTGGCTCCAGAGCAGATGGGTTCCAGCCCTTGGAGCATCTCTGTGACCTCCTCTGGGCTCACTCCAGCAGCTCCAAACCCTTGAGATGTCAGGAACACCAGAGCTGGAGGCAGCACTGAACCTGAGCAAGGCAGAGAATCAGAATCCCCCTTTATCTCCTGCCCACACTGCTGGGGATCAGTCCAGGACACAGGGGGTTTCTGAGCTCTCAGTGCACATGGCTGGGGCATGTCCAGCCTTGATCACACCACACCTTTTCCCCGTGAGGGTACTTTTAATCAAGAAGGGATTAATTGTCCAGGTTCAGTAGAGTTCAGGTTGATCTTTGTCAGGGTGCTCTCATCATAAAACCCTCAGAGAGAGACACCCACAAGCCCAGACCAGCTCATCTTGCCTACTGAGTACTTCACAGCCCCCACATCAGACCCTCAGAGAGGGAAATCTCCCTCCTCAGGGCATTTCCGAAAGGTTTTTCTTCAAATAGGAGAGACCATTTTCTCCTGCTCTACTTAGAAAACTCTGGAAAGAGGTGAAGAGCTCACCTGGGTGTGGAGAAGCAATGGCAGCAGAAACCACAGGAGTGGAGTGGGAGCAGTGGTACAAAGAGTCAGCCCTGGGGCTGAGGAGCTCACGGTACCTGGCCGTGCACGGAGAGGTCGAAGCGGATCCCGTAGAGCTTCAGCAGGTTCCGGTAGAGCTGCCGCTGGGAGCCCCAGTAGTAGGAGGCAGTTCTATGGGAGACATTGGGCATGGCTCAGAAAGGCAGCTCCATGCAGGCACGGAGGGAAGGGGGTGCCAGTGCCAAAGGATTGCTGGGCCTGTGGGTCCCTGGGTGTCCTCCAGGCTGGGAGCTGGGCATACACCTGCAGCAGTGACTCACTGGCACCAACAGTGGGGCATCAGCATCCCCTCAGCACCCAGTCTGGGTCACTGGGGGCACGGAGCTCTCAGTGTGCCCTGTTCAGGTGGGCACAGTCACAGGTCCCTGCCCTCAGGTAGGTAACGCCCTGTTCAGCTCCAAACACAAGAGAGCTACAAAGTGTGGGAACTGCCACAACATCCCTGTACTGACAGGCCCTGCCCTGAATTACTATTCCCTGTTGCCTTGGAATCACTGAATCATTGGAAAAGGCCTCTAAGATCATTAAGTCAAATTAACCCAGCATTAATTCATGTCCCCAGGTGCCACATCTACACAGCTTCTAAATCCCTCCAGGAATGGGGACTCCACCACTGCCCTGTGCAACTGCACCAGGGCTGGACAAACCTTTCACTGAAAAGGTTTTTTCTAACATCGAATCTGAACACTCCCTTAGTGCAGCTTCAGGCCGCTCCCTCCAATAAGGCTCCCTCTGCCCAGGGAGGGGGTGGAGTCACCATCCCTGGGTGTTTAAGAAAAGACTGAATGTGGCACTCGGTGCCATGGCTTAGTTGAGGTGTTAGGGGTGGGTTGGACTCAATGATCTTGAAGGTCTCTTCCAACCTAGTCATTCTGTGATTCTGTTGTTGCCTGGGAGCAGAGCCTGACCCCTGGCTGCCCCCACCTGTCAGGGAGTTTTACAGAGCCAGAAGGTCCCCTCCTGCTCTCCAGGCTGAGCCCCTTTCCCAGGTCCCTCAGCCTCTCCTGGGGCTCCATTCCCTTGCCCAGCTCCGTTCCCTGCCCTGGACACGCTCCAGCCCCTCCAGGTCTCTCTTGCCAGGAGGGTCCCAGAGCTGCCCCAGCCCTGGAGGTGCCCCAGCAGTGCCAGCACAGGGGACAGGCAGTGCCCTGCTCCTGCTGCCACCCCAGGGCTGGCATAGATCAGGTGTCCTTGGCCTTCTTGCTCACCTGGGCTCATGTTCACCTTCAGGTCCTTTTCTGCCTGCAGCTTTCCAGCCATTCTGCCCCAGCCTGGAGCATTCCATGGTGTTGTTCTGACGCCAAGACAGGACCTGGCACTTCACCTTGTTGAACCTCACACCACTGACCTTGGCCCATGGATCCAGCCTGTTCAGTTCCCTCTGTAGAGCTTCCTGCCCTCCAGCTGGTCCACACTCCCACCCAGCTTAGTGTTGTTTGTGAACTGACTGAAGCAAACTTCCTGTCCCTGCTGCTTCTTTCAGAGCATTCGTTAGAACTGAAATCTCAAACAACTGCCATGTTCTGATCCCACAGGCCTGTGTGGCCATTGTCCCAGCATCCTCACCTGAAATTGTACTTTGTGTCTTGCAAGCTGAAGGAATACTGCGGCTGGCACTGGGTAGGGGAGTGGTCCAGGTCGCAGTTCCACTCGATAAGAACTCTGATGCTTCCCCCCTGCAAAACACATTTTATTCCAGGAGAAGTATGGGATCAGATTGGCTGAGCCATTAACTGTTCAGACATTCCCAGATCACATATTCCCTTAGCATTTCAGGTCAGTCCTCTGCTTCTTGCTCATCCTTGGGGAATTTTGAGTCACCTTCCATAGTTATATAAAAAGTACCAGCAGTGCGAGGTCTCCAAAGTTCTCTCCAGCTGCCTCCACCATGTCACGGACACGGAACACAGGGCAGGATGGGTTGAAGACTGGATCATACGTGCAGCTCTTGAAATAGCTGGGGTCAGTGGTTTGTAAAGTGTTGCACCTGAGACAGGAGAGAGGGGAGGCAAGGGTGTGGGAGGTCATGGAGCCCGGCTGTGGGACTGCAAAGGGGACTCTCATTGGCCCACCAGTGCTCCTGCATCGGTGGGGGGACAGTCGATGCCTTGCCTAAAGCCTCAGATGGAGAGAAGGTGGAGAAAAAACAGCCCAGAGGAATCTCACACCGAGTTATCCTCTGTAGCATGTTCCATGGCCTTCCTTTCTGCCTCTTTGTGCTCCTTTGTTTCTTCCCAGCAGCCAGCTCTAGTCACTGCTAGGGACAGCTCACACCACATCTCCCGCCACAGTAAGGCAGCACAGCCAGTGTGCCTGGGGCAGTGGGGCCAGTGCAGCCCTTTACTTGCCTTCTGTGAAACCACTTTGCAAAGACTAAAAGACAAAAATATTAATTTCTCTTCCAAACGAGAGCTTGGGAATGGCTGGCCTTGTCCAGCTCTCTGCAGTGCTCTGTGTGGGCAGATGGAATACCAGTCCCTGTCGCTGAGGTGTCCCCATCCATCCCACTGCCCCAAAAGCTGCAAACCCAGCACAGCTGAAGTGACCTATATTCACCTCAACACTTGTTCTGCCCTAACTGCCCCAGGTGCCACTGGCTCCATGAGTTCTTCAGCTCCTCAGCCCCACCAACAGCCTCAGTGCCAAGGCTGAACCAGGCTGCATGCTCAACCCAGCTGGGAAGTACTGTACTTACTTGGAGAAGTTAAATTTGGTGAAGTGGACAGTATTTTTTATAAAAAGAGTGAAATTCTCTGCCTCAGCCAGAAGAGATTTCCTAGAAAAAAAAACAAAACACCAACAAAGTCAAGTCTTGCACAATGGCCAAAGCCCCATTTTATGAGGTCTGCAGTCTCTCCTGCAACCCCAGGATTTTGGCTACAATGCTGAAAGAAATGCTCTTGGGTGAAGTCCTCTGAGTTTAACTGACCGGAAGGTCAATGTCAGAGGTCTCCCTGAGCATGGCTGCCCCTTGGGCAAGTGTGGTCAGACTCCTGGTAACAGGGGGAGAGAGCCAAAGCTCCCAATATCTGCTGTCTCCTCGTGTGATTACCTGGGCAGGGTGCCATTCTCCACAGGGCACCAGCCATAGATCTCACAGGTGGAATGGGTGGCATTGAACATCAAACATTTCCCAGTTTTTACCCCTAGAAATGAGACAATATAAGACAGGCTGAGAGAGTTGAAGTTGATTACCAGAAGACTTTGGAGAGACCTCAGAGCTCCTTTCAGTGCCTAAAGGGGCTCCAAGAGAGCTGGGGAGGGACTTGGGACAAGGGCCTGGAGGGACAGGACAGGGGGGAATGGCTTCCCAGTGGCAGAGGCAGGTTTAGGTAGGATATTGGGAAGTAATTCTTGGTTATGAGGGTGGGGAGGCCCTGGCACAGGTTGCCCAGAGAAATTGTGGCTGCAGTGGCTGCCTGTGGATCCCTGCAAGTGTCCAAGGCCAGGATGGACAGGACTTGGAGCAACCTGGGAGAGTGGAAGGTATCTCCGCCCATGGCAGGGGGTGAAACAGGATGGTCTTTAAGTTCCTTTTTAACCCAAACCATTCTAGGGTTTTGTTTCTTTAGCAAAACACCAAGTACCATTGCCATGAACCACAGGGCTTCCCATGAGACAATCTGCATCTTCTGTGCACATCCCGTCGAGGACAGAGGGGCTCTGGGAGGGACAGAGAGAAGTGCTGTCATTGTGCTGTGCAGCTACCTGAGGCCATGATGTCACTCCCCCCCATTGCTGCACTGCTGCTCCTGCTTCTCCAAGTGCTTCCAAAACAGTGAGAGATGAACATTCACCAGCCTCTAGCCAGTCAGAAGAGAGGCATGTCCAAGAGAATCCCTCCTCTCCAGAGCACTTCCATCCTGCTGCTCAGTGGCAGAGGAAGCCTCAAGAGCTACCTCAGACCTTTCAGATGGAACTGGGAACCAGCACAGAGGGATTCAAAAGGGCCCTAATGACTGAGCCCATTCAGCACCTTTTAAAGTACCATGATGAATTCCCTGAGGAGAGCTTACTAGACCCTAAATCCAGCATAACACAAGTTTTAGAAGAGACAAGAAAAGCTTCACCCTTACTCTGGACCTACCTGATTGTCAGGAGCAATAAAAGCCTCTTATTCAAACACAGAAAGATGATGCTTGTTTGGGAAACACCACTAACACCTCCCCCAGCTACCCCAGGCCATGACAGGAGTCACCAGCTCATCAGAAATGCACCTCCCCAAGCTCTGGGGGGCACCGAGGCCCAAATGCAGGAGGGGAATCCTCATTTATAGAGTCAGAAGTGGGGGTCTGTTCAGGCCTTCCCTGGGCTGCCCCGGTACAGCCTCAGACCCTCATTCAGGTGTAAAACCCACCAACATCATCTGAGAGGAGCAGCATCTTTGGGCTGGGGGGGTGGGTCTGCCTAGGGGTCTGAAGTCATTACGGGATGTAGGAGAACATCTGAGGATTGCACAAGGTGTTTAGGGGAGGAAGAGAAGGCATGGGAAGGAGGGAACTTGGTAGTATGAAAAGGAACACAAACACTGAAATGTAAAGGCATAAAAGGATGCAAAGTCTTAATGCATGTACAGCTGCTGAAACAGCTCAGCTCATGTTTGATGCTGCCTCTGGCCACAGACACGCTCTCTGCCAGCACCAAACACTCTGGTCATGAAGAATATTAAGACACCTCAAACTCCCTGCAAAGCCAAAAGCTGCCATTGCTAAATATTCAAAGCTTTCCAAATATGAATGTCATCTACAGCCCCAATGCCAGAAACTGAGGAACTCTTAGAGACCAGCACAGGGTGTAGGCTGGGACAAGCACCCACACACACCCCAGCTCTGGAACTGAAGGAAATCCTCAGGTCTGTGTGTCTGGCTTGCAGCCTACAAACCCAGTATCTAGAGGTGCCTGTGAGAACACCGAAATGCCCTATGGAACTTGTGTCCTCCCTGGCTGGGACTTTAGGAGTTCTCAGCATGTTAAAGATGGATGGATCATTGGTGCTGTTTTCCTTGACCCAAACCCAGCGTTTCTCCTCCCCTGCAGCATTTGGCCACAGCAGGAGCTGAAGGGACCATCAGGACAATTGGTGCTTGGCTTAGGTACAAAGTGCCAGCAATGCTACAGCTTAAAGGACATTTGATCTCATCTGCTGAGCTGGGTCCAGCCTGGGAGAGCTCAGCAGAGGAGCTGGCCTGACTCCAGCCTAAAGGGAAGATTCCTTCCAGAGAACATATACCATTAAGTGTTGGCTGGCTGGCAAACCTTGTGCTTTCTTCCTCCGAAAAACAGGACACTAAGATGGACATTCTTATGGCAGGAGGGGACAACTCCCTCCTGCAGCAGGGAGTTATCAAGGAAATATGACACAGGTATCCATGGAGTGTGTGTCAAGGCATCTCCTTGTTCAAGAGCAGCAGAAAGCCTGGAATGGTCATACAGAGCCACCACACAAGGAGGTCAGAGCTGTAGAGGCCCTATGCCCCCTGTATTGGCCACCACAAAGAAGTTCTGGTAGAGCATATGGATACACATCTTGGCTTATGAAGGTATGACGGAGCAAGTGCAGGTGTGCTGGGAGTGCTATGAAGCATTGAGAATAAGGGGAATCTGGTTTCATAGGAATATAAATCAATTTTTTCCTTTTATCTGGTCTTCTACTGGGTTCCACTGAGCAGCAGGACCACTTGCTCCATCCCACCCCTGTGAGGCTGGGCTGGGGCAGGTCTATTCACTCACCTCGGGGCAGGTGCCTTGGGCTTGCTGGATTGTGGCAATGAAATGGGTCACCAGGAAAAGCACATTTTCTCCCTGAAAAGCAGGATGGCGCTGTCAACGGGGGGCTGACACCAGGGTGGGTCCAAGGGGACGCCCTGTGACACCACGGGCAGAATAGGCACTAATGGCCTTGCCAGGGCTTTGGGAGGCCACTGGTACCCGCGGCATCTCCTTGCCAAGGTGACTGATCGTATGTGTGACCTCCCTGCTCCCGCTCGAAGCCCGGCCGTACCTGCGGGGGCCAGGTGAGATCCGCAGCGTCCCAGAGCCGCCGGCCCGCAGCCTCGGCGGCCACCGCCCCCTTCACCTTGGTGACCACGGCGACACGCGGGGCCGTGTCGCGCTCCTGGTACCCCTTCCGCAGCAGCAGCACCCACCTGCGGAGTGGCGGGGAGCTCTGAGGGACCTCCGGCCGGGCCCGAGGGTTGGGGGCACGTCCGTACCTCAGCAAAGACCGGCCACCCAGAGGGCAGGGTCCCTACCCCAGCAGGTAGCCAAGCGCGCTCAGCTGCAGCAGCCGGTGCAGCAGCCCCACCCGCCGGTTCCGTGTCAGCGAGAACTTGGCAGTCTTGTAGTCGAGCAGGGACCCGCAGGTTCGGCCCGGCATGGCGGCACCGGGGGGAAAGGTGGGAACAGGAGGGGGAGCAGTACTGAGGGGAAAGAAGGGCACGGACGGGATAACGGCACCAGGAGGGAAAGACGGGCACGGTAGGAAAGGCGGACAGGGAAAGGAAAAGCGGACACGGTGGGAATAGCGGCACCAAGAGGAAAACGCGGCCCCGGCCACTGCGCTCCGGGCACTGCCCGCGTACCCCGCCACAGCCCGGCCCCGNCCAACAGCTCGGTGAGCTTCTAGCGCCGGGCCCTCCCCACAATGAGAATTACAGACTGGTTTGGGTTGGAGGAGACCTTACAGCTCATCCAGTCCCACCCTGTGCCATGGGCAGGGACATCTTCCACTGTCCCAGGCTGCTCCAAGCCCCAATGTCCAACCTGGCCTTGGGCACTGCCAGGGATCCAGGGGCAGCCACAGCTGCTCTGGGCACCCTGTGCCAGTGCCTCCCAAACCTCATAGCCAAGAATTCCTTCTCAATATCCCATCTCTCCCTGCCCTCTGGCAGTGGGAAGCCATTCCCTGTGTCCTGTCACTCCAGCTCTCCTGGAGCCCCTTTAGGCACCTGAAGGGGCTCTGAGGTCTCTCTGAAGCCTTCTCCAGGTGAACACCCCCAGGTCTCCCAGCCTGTGCTAAACCAACAGAAACACCTCCAACCAAGGGATGGGCAATTTGTCTTTCCCACTAATGAAAATGATGTTGTTCTTCTGGATGTTGGAGCAACCCAAGTTCTACGTAAAAGATATGTCAAGGGCCCTTTCTAGCCTGCCCTGCTGGAGGTTCGGGGACCTACCAGAGCCCAGGGTTCACCACATGAGATGTGATGTTGGCCAGCAGTGGGGATTTGCCAGTAGACTGCTTTAACATGCTCAGGAACCAGAATCATCTCCTTCCCTGGATGCAGGTGGGAGGATGGGATATGTAAATGGTTCAGTACACTTCTTGCCCCTTGGGCTGAGAATTTTTTCTTTGTGTCATTTCCCCTGAAGTACTCCACATTTTTAAATTAATCTTTTAAGGAAAAATAGGAAGAAATTATAAACCTTCTGTACATTCATGTCAGGTAGCCCCACCTGAAGCTGCTTTCAGCAGGCACAGCATATTAGAGATGTGCAGTTTGGACCATAAAAGAATACAGTCTTTCCTACTAATTTCTGATGATAAACCTTTTTGTTAAGTTTGTATGGAATGGTTCTCTGAGGTCCCTTCCAATTAATTTTCCTGTCTCTGATATCCATGGATGGAGAAAATAATTTGATTTTGTAGTATCTTTTGTATAATCACAAGGTCATGGCCATGCTTCTGTTTAACTGTAAATATTTTTTAAATTAGAATTGCCACTGACAGAGAGGAGGATACTTGAGGCAATACAGGGTTAAATGTTCAATTCAGGATTCAGAGCACCTGTAAGTAAACTAAAGGGGCACTCACTCCAGGTGCAATCATAGGCTGCAGGCAGAAGTGATGCTTAGGGAGGTACATTGTCAGGCATAGTGGGCCACAACCTTTTCCTCTGCACCATGAATAGTGACAGCAGAAGTATTTTTCATAATTTTAATGGAAAGATAAATTAGTCCTTTAAAAACATAATGAAACATCTTTAACTGTATCCAGTGTTTGCTTTCCTGGAAAAACTTGAAATGATTTTTGAAGGGGAATCTTGTACTTATGTACACCCATGTCAGCCTGTGTTTGGGGACTCTCTTTGCTGGTGACTTTGGATACTTCTTTTCTTTTTGGTCTCAGCCTTGTTACTTCTCTTTTCTTTTGGCTCTTGACTGTAAGCAGCTGTTATTTAATTGTACATCTCTGTGTTCACAGCACACTTGTGATGCTCCCTGGGCCTTCATCTACACGGGTGTCACCAGGCTCACCTATGCTGGGCTCAAGCCCCCTCCTTTCCTCTGAACTCTCCACTTGTGCACATGTTTCTTGTGACATCATCACTCATCCCTAACCTTCTAACCTTTAGGTTCCTTTTTACACCTTCCTGGCACTGGCTTCACCTCCTCCATCTACAGCTGTCCTTGGCCATCCCCAGCCATGCATATCTCCAGCATGAAGATTCACAGATCTCCCTACTCTTGGTCTCACCCTGCAGCTGTGCTCCAAATCCCTCTGCTTCCAGCACTGCTTTGATGGGTACAGACTCAGAAAGGAGATACTGATTTTTTTTTTTCTCTGCCATGCCACATCCCATGCTGTGTGCCAGGTTCTCCCTGGATGGTGTCTTTCATTCAAAATTTAACATCTACTCCATCCACTGCTTTACAATCCTCAGTCCTCATACATCTCACCTGCTAGAGCCTCCTCCTTGAACATCTTTTGTGTCTTCAGTGGGCTTCTTTGGCTCACAAGAGAGGAAACAACCATAATCCTCACCACTTCTGGCCACCAGGAACACCCCAGTCATCCACCTCGTTCGTTCCAAGTTCTGTGCTGTTTTTTTTTCTTGTGTTTACCTTTGAAGGCTGCAGTGGCTGCTTGTCACCACCCCTGTCCTCCTCACCTCCTGTTCCTTTCACAGTCCAACAGTTCTCAGCTATCTCGTCTTCAGGCATGGACACGGTTTCCTTTTCATTTGTCCTGGTTGACACCCTCTTTTTATTCCTGCCTCATTGGAAACTCACAGAATACTTGCTGAGCAAACCTATTCTGATTTCCAGCGGCTCTGGGAGGGGTTCCAGGACCAGGAGGCTGTGGGAGCTCCCTGGCTGCTCGGTGTCGGCTTTCAGGCTCCACCAGCTGGAGAACGAGCGGGGTTAGTCACAGCTGCACTATGACCACCAGCCCCTGGCTTTGTCATGGTGATTGGATTTTCAGTCCCTCTTTGCTGTGTTGGCAACCTGAGGCCAAAGAACATAGATGCTTCACTGTCTGGAAGCTTCTGCTTTGGGCTTGTGGTAAATGAAGTAGAAAATTACATAGTTTTAAACCTGTAGAGGTAATAGAGACAGTTGCAGAGAAGTACATGAACTAACCCAAGCTTCCTTTTAACTCTTAAACTGTTTCGTTTCATGTGTTTTTTCTGAGGGGAGATTTCGGAATGGCTGTAGCAGAAAGCGTGGGATTGAATTTAGAATCAGCTGGAACCATTTCCATAGCCAAGGGCAGCTGCCTCGGCCAAAGGCTTGGAGCAGCGAATTGTTTTCACTCCTGTTCTTAAACTGTGAGAACTCACATGAAGCTGATGTGCTGTTGGCCTTGTGCCTGTGCCTGTCCAAGAGTCATCTATGACTTGGGGTCACACAGACCTTGGAATTAAGAGAGAAAAACCATCCAGTATCTATGCACATATCACAGATATTTTCATTGCTCTGTTTCTAGTTCTTCCTTTTTTAGAGTCAAAATTACTATAATGACTGTTTTGAATGGTTTAATTTAATTTCCAATTGATAAATCAATACAGATATTGTTTTGTAGCCTATATATTGTTTTTATTGTACTAAAATTTTCCTCACCAAGGTAAAAACCAGTTCTTCCAGCCTCTGAGGCTGAAAGGGACCACATGTTGGTGGTTAGTGGTGAGTTGGCAGTGGTGGGTTAATGGTCTTAGAGGTCTTTTCCAAACTAAATGATTCTGTGATTCTATAAAGTTTATCTTCTTTATCTGAAAGTAGTTCTATGATTTACCTAGTAGGGTCTGTCCTATAAATGTGCAAAATCATTTTATAGTTATGTGTCTAATAAATCAAGCCTCTGTTTTGGTCTCAGGACTGTCTGTCCAAACCACTTGCATGTTTTAAGTATGGGCTGCAGTCTTTAAATCTGGGCTGTCTGTAAAAACATCAGAACCATCCAGACACCCCCTCAGTTTCCAGATGAAAACTTTGTGTATTGAACACAGAAGCTTTATGGGGCTTGGTTTAAATCACTGTAAGTGCTTATATTTTAAAATATTTTTCACCATTTATTGCTTCTGTTATGTCATTTGCCCTTAGCCCTTCCTATGTTCTCCAAAGAAGAGATACAAATTAAAATCCTATGAAACAATACACTCCAAGTCTGTCCTTATTCACCAGCTGGAGAAGATCCGCTTTCCCATGTTTTGACACACTTGTATTTGTTTGTCACTGGAGTCAGAGCTGCGTGGTTTTAGGCTCAATAAACCTATCAACAAACCATCTGTGAACCTAAACACACCAGGTGAGCCAGCAGTGTTATACTGGGTAACGTCACTGGGATTGAAGTGACATTATGAATGAATGAACCTTGAGCATCCCATTGTCCTGTGGGTTTGATGAGGCGGCTGAGGGACACGGAGCACAAGCCTGCCCTGTGTCCAGTTGGGATTTCCCTTCCCGGAGGGCTGCCGGGAGAAGAGGGAGCAGGCAGCTGGAGCTGCCCTGGAGGTTTGTGTGGGAAGTTGGAGGGATTTGCTGTGCTTTGGCAGCTGCTGCCAAAGGTTGTGAGGAATTAACATATAGGGAGTTACTCTGAGAACTGTAGTTCAGAACTGAAATACCAGTTATTCCCAATTTACCTGCTCATCTCCCCAGCTGGAATCAGTGTTCCTCTTTCCTCACTCTCAGTTGTGTTCTCTCTGTGTTGGAACCCAGTCTTGGAATAACTCACCAGAAAAGTTACTGAATCCCTGTTCACAAGCAATTCAATGGTTCTAGTACTGAGCCTTTTTTTTATTATTATTATTTTATTTTTTGTGTGTGTCCAAGTGTCAATTCCATATTGTTCCTTTTTCCTTTCTTAAAAAAGTGCCAGATAGCAGTTGGATGCTTCATGAAGGTGTTACACCACACCAACGCTGCTGCCTCTTTTCAGGTCCTGTTCCAGTCAGAGCACTGAGGTTACACAAATCTATATTGATTATCACTAATGGTATTTTTACAGAATTCTTGAGTAGCTCTCACTTTGCTTAGTGGCCTTTTGAAGCCTTGACTGTCCTCTTCCCCTGTCACCTTTTGGAAGGATCTGCCAGCTTGTTTTGCTGCATTGGTCTGGGACTGCTCCAGCTGCCCGTTTCTGGAAAACGAGCATTAGTACTCTGGGGAAGCTCACTGCCTGATTCCATGTGGAACTTCTCTGGTGTAAATTACATAGGTGATCTCAAAGTTCTAGCTGCAGCAGCTACTAACTTTGGAGGCAGGGCTGGGCAGTGGAGCCTCCGGTGTGGCTCCAGCTGCTCCCCCTACACAGAAAAGGAGGTTCTGTGTTTTCCAAGTATTTTTCTTGTGCACTTTCATTTCCTTTAGGATATTGACCATGCTGCCAAGCCCAGAGGTGCATTGACTCTTGTCCCAGCAAGGATTGGAGCCCCTAGTGCTGTCCTAGAATGCTTCCAGCCTAGCAAGAGAGGTGTGGGTTAATGAGAAATCAGCCAGGCTGGCTCCAGAGGAGCTGCTTGCTGCAGCTCCTTCCTACCAGCATCTGACAGAGGTTTCACAATCTCAAGCCAAACTGTCATTGCCTCAGGATGCATTTCTGGTCTCCTGTCTAAATGTCCCTCATGGCAGTTTCAGTCCACTGCTCCACTCCGTGTCTCCTGTGCATGTAGGGAAGATTTCTTCTCTTTTTATAGAATCTGTGAGGTTGGAAAAAACTGCTAAAATCGAGGCCGGTAGCTGCAGTTTTGTGTCTGTGTGGTGTGTTACATGTGGGGAAATGGCTGTTTCCTCCCTTGCCCCCAAAGCAAATGCAGCGGATGCATCTGGTGTTGGAATGGAACCTCTGCCACAGGAGTGGGGCCGTGCTGTTTGTGCCCTTGCTTAGACAGGTCGTTGGAAAATGCTGAGACTGCTGGCATCCTGGAATGCTGCGTGATGCTTACCTCATCCTCGGGCTGTGCTGGCAGGAGGACGAGGGGAGCATGGCAGGATAATGAGAGGATTACTTACAGCCAGCCTCCCTGAGCCCTGCAGCTCATCTGTGCTGCTTTCAGAGCCGTGGGAAGGGGGGGAGTGGGGAGGGATAATTTAGGAACATGAGGCTGGGAAGTGATTTAATTAGGATGTGGAGCTGCTCTCTCCTGGGTGTAACCCACGAGCCTTTTCCAGTGCTTGGGACTCTCCTTTTCCTCCCTCCAGCATGGATGGGGCTCAGCTATGCAAGTAGCTGCTTATTCCAATTATTAAACTGTGCACCTGTGAGTCCTGCTCCCCTGTGCTTTCCCAAGCAAGAGCCCAGCAATCCCTGTGGGTTCCACAGCCCAGTGATCCCTGTAAGAAATCCTGCAGCCCAGAGATCTTTGCAGCTCCCACTGGTCCCATCCCTGGGGCTGCATGGACTGCAGCAGTGATCCTGTGCCTTTGAAGCCTCCAAAATCATCACTGGCTCAGTCCTTGTTTCCATCCCTGGAGCATCCCGGAGCTGCACCTGGGGCTAAAGTCCACAGCCTTGGTTACGCACTGCCATGTAAAGGGGGGTAGGTGGCAGCCCCAACACTGATTTTCTCTCTTGTACAAATCCCATGTTAATTCTCCTCTGGATTTGCATTTCTCCTTGTCCTGATGCACCTGCTTTATAGGAACTGTTCTCCCAGGGCACAACAAACCAGCACTGCCCTGCCAGCTACTCTCTCAGTCCTCCCAGTCCAGCAGCATCACTGGAGAGGCTCAGCCAAGCCCTGGCTGCTGCCTGTCCACTCCCATGGTGTCTGTGGGGATTATAATCCAGGACTCACATTAACTCTCTTAGCCCAGCCCAGAGCACATGTGCCAGAGCTACTCCTGCCCCATGACCCATAAAGCCCTTCCCAGTTCCCGGAGCCCCAACACTGGCCACTCCAGCACTGACCCCCATTACCTCCATGCAGCTCTGGAAATGGATTGATTTCCTGCAGCCTGATTACACCATTGTCATGGCTCCCAGAAAACAGAGGGCTTTATTTATATTTTTAAGCTAATTTGGAGAAGGATACTGTTCTGGAAAACAGGTGTATGGTCAGCCACAGGGAAGCAGCAAACAGCTGCTCCTGGAGCTCCATGAAACAGGGTTCTGGGAGCTGTGCATGGGAATGGTTTCATTTTACATGTTTGGAATTGATGGTATGGATGGGGCAGCCAGTGTTTTCTCTTACAATTACAGGCTGTCATCTTAAAGCCCTGCTGAGGCTGTTTAGTTTGGATTCTATCTGCAAATACAATTTTCAGGAACAAATTCCTGTAGAAGGGCTGTCTGGGTGCCAGTGGCTGCTGCTATCCCCCTTTTTCCTGTGTGCATTAATAAGTAGTCAATTAAAAATCAATTAATACATGTACTGTGCAGAGCATGTTACTACTGTAGGATAGCGTATGTGTCTTGTGTTATGTAACCAAAAAGAAAATGTTTATTCTATTTTGCCATCTGTTGAAACCGTGTGGGGAGGTGTTTTCTTTATCTCTTAACCCACTCCTCATAACTCCAGGGGCGAAGGGCCTTCTCATAATGGGCCAGCTGTTAAAACCAGGTAGAGCATTGTTCTTTATCTCATCCAGGACCTGTCCACCCTGCAGGGGGATATCTTCTGGTAATGGGCCATTAAGGCTCACCAATGCCATGACACATTACATCATCTGATTGTGAGATGCTCCACCCAGTGGGGGGAGCCAACCATTCCTACCTAGATAAAACTGAGACCCAGTAACACCAGGGATCTGAGTTTTCTACTGAATTCCCCAAGGAAGATCGGACCCATCTTGCCATTACTGGACTCTTTCTACTGGACCATCTCTACTCCAACAGAACCACATCTGCCATTCCAGGAAGACTTGCTTTGGACTGCTTCCAACACCCTGACCAACAGTGTGTCAGGTAGTATTTCTGACTCTATCAGGGTTTCTAGCATTTTTCTGTTTGTTTGCTTGTTGTTTTTGTACTACTACATTTGTATTCTTAATATTCCCAGTAAAGAACTATTACACCTACCCCCATACCTCTGCCTGAAACCCCTTTAATTTTCTAAGTTATAATAATTTGGAGGGAGAGGATTTGAATTCTCCATTCCTGGGGAGGTCCTGCCCTTCCCTAGCAGATACCTGTCTTTGAAACCAGGATAGTATGACACATGAACCAACCAATTTTGTAATCCTATTTAAAAAAAACCCAAAACAACAAAAACAAACCCACAAGTGTGCTCAAGAGACCCCACTGGCTTCCCAGGCGCTGGAGAATTACACTCCAACCCTTTAATACCCTGCTGGCTGCATCCCTGGCACCCCCTGCTCTGCTGGGGAGAACCCTGTGCTTTGTGTGCCACAGCCTAACAGGAATTTCTGTACATTTTTAGAAATGAATGTTTTTAAATAGAATAAATATCAATGGTTACAAGGCTCATTCAATAACTCTTTGCTCTTTTGCAGCTTAAAAGGCTGATTGAGACCCCTGCTAGGAGAACTGAGAGATGTGACTGCCGTTGACTTTCCTCCACAGGGGAACGTAAAAGTCACCCTCAGCCCATCCCTTTCTGTGAGGATGTTCCTGCCCTTCCCCAGCCCTGCATTGGGCTCCCTTCTCCTCCTGTGTCCCTGAGGATCTTTTTACTCGCCTTTGTCCTGCTGACAGTGGATTTATTACCGAGATTAAAGCTGAGTCACTAAGAAGGGTTCAGCCTATGCCTCCCCAGGTGCCTGTTGAACACTTGGTTTTTAATGAAGAAGGGCTCTGTTATGTCAGGAAGAGCATTTCCCTAGGAAACAGCAGTGTGGGGATGGGGGTAACTGTGGGATATAATTAAATTCCCATTAATTGCAAAAATTCTCATATCCTTTGGCTCATAACCTTGGGTGTTGTATTGCACTAAGTAATTAGTTCATTTTGCTATATTGCACTGGGTGTTTTTGTTATATATACACACAAAATATTGGTTGTACCTTCCCATGAATCCTTGTATCTCCTTAACCTGATACCCCTTATGTTTCACCTCCCCCTGGGTCCGTCCCCATTGGTTAATACCCGCCCCCCCAGGCTTAAAACTCCCCGCACGGGGGTCTGGGCCCTCTTTTTCCTCCAGGGCTCCATGGTGTACATTCTACATTAAAACTGTGGGACTGTGTCCTGTGAAGGATAAAGAGTGCCTCTTGTCTTTTACTTTCGTTCTAGTCCAGATTTCCCCCCAAGGTCCATTGCTAGCCAGGGCTGGACCATAGGGTGACCATCTGGTCACTTGAGCAGCTTTAGTGACCCTACAGTACTGCTGGCTCAGCACCCTCCTTGCTGCTCACAGTGGGCTTCAGTGCTGTCTGGGTCAATATCAGGGTATTTGTGTACTGTAAAGCTCAAGTCCCAGTCTACGCCAGCCCTGTGGGGTCCTGATTTCTGTGGGTCTGGCTGGAGCTTGTCCTCGTGATTGGAACCCCAGTGGCAGCAGGGTGGCACTGGGCAGCATGATCCTCCCTTTCCCCACTTTCTGGGGGTGCTTTCCTGAGCGTTGACTGGGGAGCAGCTTCCCACCTTGAGTCTTGGGGACACAGAGATCACAACCAGCCAGAGCCATCGCATAAAGTGTTTATGAGGATGACCAAATCAGCCCGTTGCTCAGAAGCCACGACACAGAGGTGCCAAGCGGGGCCACAGCTCCAGTGGCAGCAGTGCAGGGACAAGGTGGGACATGTAGCAATGCTGGCAGACAGAGGGATTCACCAGAGCCAGCATATCCTACTGAGGATCCCCACTGCCTCTCTAAGGCCCCCCAGGGATTGGCCAGCAAGAAGTAATGGAACAGCTTGCCCACAGTCCCCAGCTCCTTGCAGCGTGCAGTGGATGAGGATGGAGTAGGGTGTCCATGCTGCAAGGCCTGTCAAGTTGGCAACCTCACACTTGACTGACTTCCAAAACATGCTGAAACTCTCTTCCCTTCTACTTTAGGGTGCCCATGGGCAAAACACCAAGGAGTGGCTGCAGCAGTGTGGCTGGGGACCCCTACCCCCATAACACCCTTGCATCTGGGGTGACCTCAGAGCATGGGGATGATTGCTGGGGATGATTTCTGGGGAGGGGGCAACACTGAAAAACACCTGCTGACCCTGTCCCAAGCCCCAGAGAGTCTGGAAGGGGCATCATGGGGGACTAAGTCCCCATGATGGGGCAGGTGGTACTGCTGGGGTGCAGAAATTGGGAGCCGGCTCCAGGCAGACCAGCCCAGGGATGCTGCTGGGGACCTCCAGGGACAAGGCAATGTACCTGGGGTCCTGAGCACCCATACCCTGCTCAGGGCTGGGGCAGGAGCCTGGCACTATCTTCCAGTGGGCATGGCCCCCACTCCACCCTTCAGACAGCCAATTCCAGCAGCGGGGAAGATGCAGCTGGGCTTTTGGTATGCCAACCTCCACTTTCCTGGGCTTTCCTGGGGTGCCTGCCCAGCCACCCAGTCTGGCCATATCCCTTCTCCATGTCATGTCTCCAGCTGCCCCTCAGATCCCTCAGCCCCAGCCTTTGAGGAGAGCAGCCCTGGGGATAGGGATGGCAGGGGTGCCTGTGGGGATGCATGATTGGCCCCTGCCTCCTTCTGCAGGGGACTCTGCAGGAGGCAGAGGGGCTGCACTCAGGACGAGAGTTAGCATGGGCAGCACTGGGCTGCCTGTCCTGGTCCCTGGGAAACCTTTGCATCCCCAGCTGCATGGATGTGCTGGCAGACAGATGATGTGCTGCACAGTGCCAGGGTGTGCTCAGGGAGAGGTGACAAGGACACGGCCCTTCATGAGCAGGGCAGGCACTGGGCTGAGACCCAGCTCCTGAGTGCAGGGAATGGGGAGGGAGGCAGCTGGCCCCTCCACACTCTGTCAGAAGCATGTGGGGAAGGGTCAGCATCCTCATTCTCTCCAGGTGGAGCCCCACACCCAGGGCAGCCCCAGTGGCTCTGCTGTCAGAGGGACCAGGAGGAGGGGGGTGGGTCTCTGGCCTCACTGTGGGAGGAGATTCCGATGCTCCCATCTCCAGGTGCCCCTGTTGCCAGGGGTGTCATCTCTTGCAGTCATCGGTGTCGGTGTCTGGCAGCCCGGTGGCGGGCTGGGAACTGGGCTGGACTGCCTGCACCCTCTCCTCCAGGCTGCCACCCGGGAACACCACGTAGCGGGCGCTGACACGCTGGGGCCGTGGCTCCCGCAGGTTCTCCTTGCTGTGCCAGATGCCGTAGCCAAAGTAGACGAGTAGGCCTGCAGTGGGGACAGGGACAGCAGGGGCTCCAGCACAGCCTGGCTGCTGGCACCATCATGGCTGGCATCACAGTGGAATGTGGCACAGATGTGGCCAGAAACCCGGTGGAGAAAAAAGCTAAAGCACCATGGGGGCTTAGCTGAGCTGCTTGCAGGAGGAAAAGGGTCCTGCAGCATGTTAAGAGCAAGTGCAGCACCCTCAGTCCCTGGGAAAGGGAAGGACTTCCTGAGCCCCAGGGAGCTGCCTCAGGACCAGGGGATGGTTCTGACCCAGGGCTTTACGGAGGATCTGAACTTTAACAGGAACAAGCTGTGATGCTCTGGGAAACAGAGAGGCTCAGGAGATACTGGGAGACCTTGGCTTGCGTCTCCAAAGGGGAACCGGAGGTAGAAAGGGGTAGGACAGGCTCTACAGACCCATAGGTGGGGGAGAGGAGCTGCCAAAGCAGCCAGAGAGTGCCAAGACAAACCCCATTCCCCTCCCCAGAGCAGCCGTGGGAGCACTCACCTAAGAGGAGCCAGACAGCGAAGCGCAGCCACGTCATGTAACTGAGCTTCAGCATCAGATAGACGTTGAGGATGATGCTCAGCGCTGGGGATAGGGGTACCAGGGGGATCTGCAGGAGAAAAGGAGCTGGTGGGGGTGAGACATGCAGGACCACATTCTCCATCTCTAAAATCATAGGGACAAAAGACAGCATTGGCAAATGTGTGGGACAAAGGGACTGTCACCTTGGGATTTCTAGATGTGGCACTTTTTTTTAAGGAAAAGGAACAATAGAGCCAGGAGCTAGGAGCCAGGCTGTCAGGGTGGGCACAGGCATCATCATGAGGACCAAACAAGCTTCTGGCATGATCCTGAGCCAATGTGGTCCTTGCTGGAGGAGCCAGGGCAGGGCCATGGCAGGGAAGTGGTATCACCACTGGTATTATGAAGCTGCAGTGACTACATCAGGGCTCAGGTGGGCTGAAAACAGGAGAGGGGGGACACAAGACGCATAGAAGTGGTTTAGAGGCTGAAAATGAGTTCCATCACATAGCTGAAGGGCAGCCAAAGTAAGGAGCTGAGACAGGAGAGGAGCAGAGGAATTGTGGGGTTGCAGAGAAGGGAGCCCAAAGTGGACAGGAGCAATCCCTGCATCCCATGGGAATGATCCCCAGAGATCCTCCAGCAGAGGCACCAACAGTCCCTACACCCAGTGTCCACAAACACCCTCTTCCTCCTCCCCTCCCTCCTCCTTCAGCAGTTGTGGTGCTTTCAACAAAGTGCTGTGTCTGGGAGCCCTACAGGTCCATCAGAGCTGCTCCCACCTCCCTTCACCTCTGCAGAGGGATTCCTTGCCTGGGTCCTGGGCATACCTGGAAGGTCTGGGTGCTGTGCTGCTGCTCGTGTGCCCAGATGAGGAGGAGGCTAAGGAGGAAGCCCAGACTGAAGAGAACCAACAGCAGGGAGTAGCTCCAGGTGGGCAGGTGCAGGTGGGTGTTGCCAAACACTAAGATGGAGCAGAGGCATATGGCAGACACCATCAGGGTCACCACGGCCACTGTGACCACCTCACCCGGGTAAAAGTCACTGAGGAACTCCAGGTAGGGCTCAAATGCTGCCTTCAGCTGCCCTGGCTCCCGCTGCTCTTTGCTCTTGTCCCTGTCCACCAGCTGCAGCTTGTCAGAGAAGGACTCGTACTCCTTCAGCTCACCCCCAGATGGGCCCTCATGGGGCTCGGGGTTGGGCTGGCCACTGGCCACTGGTGCAGGGACATCCCCCTTCTGCCGCTGGAAGCGCAGGACGATGATGCTGGCGGCCACAAAGGTGTAGGCCAGCAGTGTGCCGATGGACAGGAACTGCACCAGGGCCTCTAGGTCAAAGACGAGAGCCAGCAGGGCCATAAGCAGCCCGAAGACCACGATGCCAACGACAGGCACCTGTGTGCGGGGGTGCACTCGGGAGAAGACCTGAAAGAAGAGCCCATCCTCGGCCATGGCATAGACAATGCGTGGCAGGGAGAAGAGGTTGCTCAACAGAACTGTGTTCATTGCTGAGGGATGGGTAGAAGAAGGAAGACCCCATTAGACCCAAACCCAAACTGGGGATTGTTCCCAGCCCCGAAGGCAGAGGGGGTGGGCAGCTCCCTCCCACCTCTGCCTGTACTCACCACAGATGGAACCAGCAGCCACAAGAAACCCTGCCCAGGCATAGCCCCTCCTGTAGAACGCATCAGCGAGGGCAGAGTCAGGGTCCAGCGTGTGCCAGGGCACCATCAGCGTCAGCACAACTGACACCAGGATGTAGGCGCCGGTGGCCAGCCCCAAGGAGAAAGCGATGGCTCTGGGGACAGCCCTCTGCGGGTTCCTGGCCTCTTCACTGGAGGCTGCAATGACATCAAAGCCCACAAAGGCATAGAAGCAGGTGGCTGTGCCAGCCATGATGCCTGACAGCCCGTATGGGGCAAAGCCACCCTCCTGGGTGCTCCAGTTCTTGGGCTGTGCAAGGACAAAGCCCATAATGAGGATGAAGAGGATGATCCCCATGCTGATGGCCGAGAAGACGTGGTTGAGCCAGGAGGACACTTTGGCCCCAAAGGAGATGAAGGCGGTGGCTACCAGTAGGATGGCAGCCGCCAAGAAGTCTGGATAGCGGGCCAGGAACGGCACCTGCCAGGTACCCACATGGGTCTCGGTGAAGTTCTTGATCTTGTGGTTAAAGATGGAGTCCAGATAGCCACTCCAGGCCCTGGCCACCGCGGCCCCCCCGATCATGTACTCCAGCAGCACATTCCAGCCGATGAGGAAAGCCCAGATTTCACCCACAGACACATAGGTGAACATGTAGGCAGAGCCTGTCTTGGGCACGCGGGCTCCAAACTCAGCATAGCAGAGAGCAGCCAGCAGGGAGGCAAAGCCGGCGATAATGAAAGAGACAATGACAGCGGGGCCAGCGATCTCCTTGGCCACGGTGCCTGTGAGGACATACAGCCCAGAGCCCACCATGCCCCCGATGCCCAGCAGTGTCAAGTCGATGGTGGAAAGGCATCTGTTAAAGGACGTCTCCATCATGTCGTCCTCCAGGGTCTTCACCCGGTTGAGCTTCTGGCAGAAGCGGGTCAGGTCGGTAGAGCGAGGCAGCCATCTCGCCATCCTGGAGGCAGTGGGCCCTGCCCTCAGCAGAGTGAGGGGTCCTCAGCAGTGAGATCCTGCCTGGAGACCTGGTAGAGGAACAGGAAGGAGTGAACATTCCCTTGGTAGTGAGGTATCAGGTGCTGGGGACAGGGTGGAAAAGCCCCCAGGGCACGTTCCAGGTGTCCCTGGCTCCTCAGCCAGCATGGAGCTCAGCACAGAGTGTGTCCTCCTCCAGGGGTGGCACAGGACAGGGACGTGTGCCAGTGTGCCAGGTGGCAGGCAAAACACAGCATTCCCTGTTAAAGCCCAAACCAGTCTGCTCTGGCCCTGATGAAAGTTTCCTTGCTACCTCCTCTCCATCTTATCCAACATCTACCTGAACTTCACCCTGCTGTGCCAGGACCTCACCACGGGGGCATGCAGCATCTCCCTGCTCCCAGGATCTTGCTGCTTCCCCTCAGAAAGCTCAGGCATGATGCAGAGGCTGCAGCAGAAGTCCAGAGCAGTTCCCATGGGAATTCTCAGCCAGACCAAGAAAGAGCCAGTACCAGGGACCAGCCACGCTGGCAGCTGCCACCATGACAGTGGGAGGACACAGCACTAAGGACCTTCAGGTTCTGCTTCCCAGCTGCTCCATGGGTTGATTGGTGACTTTGGGGGCACTCTCCCCTTCCAGCTGCCCTCTTTCCTGTGCCAGAAGCCCCACACCTATGTAAACAACATGTCCTGCTTGGACAGCTGGTGCAGCCCCGCTCAAGGGTCCACCAGAGGCCAAAAGGTCGTGGAAAGCCCACCGGGAGATGATGGAATGATAGGGCTGATGATGGCCCATGAGGACAACGTGCACAATCCATGCTGGCTGAGACTCCCATCCCTGCACATCCAGGTCCCCGCTAGTGGAGGCGTCGGCAGTATTGGGGTCCCCAATCCCAACAAAAGCAACAGGCACAGCTGGGAGGATGCGGAGCTCGGTTGCCCACCAGACACGGAGCATCCCCGGAGTTCGGGGACCCTCGGACGGAGGAAGGTGTGTGGGGGTTCCGGATTCATCTCGGGCGGGGAGAGGCAATAGTTTTGTCCCTGCTCAGCCCCGCCACGATGCCGGTTCCGGGCGGTGCCGAGACCCGGCCTCGATCCTGGCCGCGCTCCCCCGGGACGCTCCCCACAGTGCCGGTCCCAGCCCGGCTCCCGGTGCCAGGAGCTGTCCCTCACCCGCGAGGGTGGCCGAAGGCCCCGCACCGACCACGGACTCACCTGCTACGCGCCGCCGCCGCCTCCCGGCTCCGCCTCCCCGGCTGGGCGGAAGGGC
>VWYP01022572.1:6893-17324 GCA_013400435.1 Pycnonotus jocosus
TGTTATTGTCACTTATCCTTTTTTAATATTATATTAATATTATTCAAGTCAGGTGTTTTCTTCTGAGTGAAAGCTGTTTGTTTTAGGAAGATTCAGTGGCATTCTTCTTCATGAGCTTTTCTGGATTTCTGTACCTATCACTGTAATGTAGTCTAATATTTAGCTTTTTGCACATTCATAGGTTTTGAGGAGAAACAGTAAATATTAAATAATTAATTTGTTCTCCATTAACTGTCTCTAAGAATGTGTATGGAGTAGCTAATGTTAAACACTGCAGCACCTAATTTAGCACATAAAGATACATGTGCTGTGAAACTAAACAAAGTGCTTGCTTAAGGACTTTAACACAGTGCCACCTTTCTTTCCTTTGGTTCAATGGAAAGCTAGATTCTTTCTGTGTGGTCTTTGTGTCTACTGGTGCTCCAATACAGGCAGCATCCAATTCTGGAGAGAAATGACATTCCAGACATGATTGTTAATAATCAGTGTGGAAGTTGCTACCATATGCTGGCAAAGACAGACTTGTGCAGTTTGATTGTGGCAAGGTGGTAATGTTTCCTGTGGGATTGGTTTTCTTTATCATATTTTGCTATTTCTGTTGTAATTTTATCATAAATCAAACTGCTGAGGGGAAAACACTGAAATAATGATCTTAGCAGTAGTAGCAGCAGGGGCACGGGTATGTGTGTTTTGTACTATCCTAAGAATTTTCCAAGCATAAAATCTAGTATCACTTCAAGCAGATCCTGTTATATTATCATATTTATATATATTCCTCAGATGAAGCCAGAGTTTCTTTCTCTGAGGGCCACACATGGGCATTTTTCAAAAGCCAAACTCAGAAAAGATATATTACCTATCTCAGGAAGCAGCAGCTCTGATATTAGCATACCAGGCAGTGATGGCCACAGCTGCTCCAGGACAATGTCATGGTTAGAACATCCCAGATGCATCAGATGGGCAGTGTGTGCAGCACCTCCTGACTATGGCCCACAAGGCTTGTCTCAGCAAACTGTCTGGCTAATGTATCTCCTTTTATTGCTGGTATTTGGACTGCTCAAGGGAACCCAATCAACACCTAACATAGCTGCTCATGTGGCATAAATGTATCAAGTAACTGTGCAGAAATGCTCATGCCATAATTCAGAAACTCACATCCAAGGTTGCTTGACCAACACAACCTGCCTAATCTGTATCTGACTCAGGTCAACAATATCATGCTTACAATCCTGAGAGATTCACATGGACTTTTTTCTTCTTGGGAAGAATTTAGAACACTAAATTGCTGTTATAGACAGAGATAATTATTCTCTTCCTACTAGGAATAATGTTCTTGACAGTACAACATGTTAAATGAAAAAGTAGGTAAAACTGTAGAATCATGAGATGGTTTGGGTTGGAAGGAATCTAAAAGATCTTGGCAATGAGGTGTAGATAAACTGCATATTGCCTAAATTTTGAGTGTTTAAACTCTGCCTAGTTTTGCTTGTCCTTGTGGCACGGGAGCTGTATGATCAACAGAGCAGATGTCTGAAAAGATGTGAAAGAGGACTGTTATCTGAACTTCATGCACAAGGCAAAATTCAAGAATTTTCCAGTCTGCTGCTGGGGAAACTACAGTCCCATCTAGAGAACATCTCTCTAAAGAATGTATTTTTAGATAAGGGTCATGTCTTAAGGGTATTGCCTTTAAATACTGGGGAATTTTGCAGCATGAACCTTAGGGATTCATCTGTTATCTCTTGAGAACTATCTCCTGCTGGTATGGTGAGCAGTGGGTCAGAAGTAGCATCCAGGAAAGGCTGGAGCTACTGTGGTTTCTCAGTAAATTCAATCTGTCAGAACACATTAAATTGTACACTGGTCTCTGCTCCTCAAACTCAGTCAACAGCTGTCACTTTGTGGGAGAAGCTGACAATTTATTAGGAAGACACCCATCCTGGGATTTGACCCTTTTGTAACATGAAGATATATTGAAATCTCTACAAAATGATCCAAATACTCAAATTATCCCTGGAAAAAATTTTGGCCGAGGAAAGGTTAAACTCTCAGAGAAACAGAAAGCTAAACACATTTTGACTCCATCCACTTTCCAGACTGAACCTGGCATCTCTCATCACAACATAAGAACAAGCTAAATCTCGTTAAAATATAAGTCTACTTTGGATGTAACCAGAGGGAAGATGAATATTAGAATGATGGCTCAGCTCTGGAGGAATCTTCATGAATTTGTTTTTTTCTAATGTAAGCACAAGCAGTACCTCAGAAATATTTGTCTGACTTTGTGAAAACAGCAAAAAGAATTTGCTACAACCTTAGGCAGGGAATTTCATCTTGGATTACATAATACTTAGGAGTGCCCAAATGAATAATACCCCAAATAACTATTGCAGCAATTTCTGCATCTTTGAAGTAGCATGACTTAGCTCCATATTGGATGCAGGTTATTAAACTGGTGAGAAATTGCTGATGGTAGAAATACATCTAACAACTGATTTGATTTCTACAAGTTGCATCATATTTTTCTGAACGAGACACAAAAACCCCACAGGAACTTTTACACCACATTTCACAGAAAAGTCTTTGAAAACTGAAAACAGTTTATTGCAGTCAAAGGGTTTTATTTTGTTGTGGGTGTATATTTGTGGGGTTTTTTTGGTGGGTTTTTTTTTGGCCACACTATACATTTCTCCTTTCCCTAACCAGTCTTTAATATGATGCTGTACCTAGCAAAGTACAGTGTTCTGTGTACTCACAGAACATGTGCTGAAATTTCAAGTTATCCTATTAGAAATGTGCCTTTAAAGATAACACCAAATACTTCTAGGATTGAGAAGAAATTATATCCAAAGAGAAATTCAAATTAAAATACCTCTTTTTACATGTACTGAATTTGTGTCATGCATTTCGTATTCCAAAATAGATAGGGCCAGATGTCTGGATAGTACCCCTATTATACCAGTGCTGTTGGATTCTCATTAAGAACCATAATTTCAGGCTCAGGGAGATCAGAAGGTTTTGAACAACACACAGGAAAACCCCCTAAAGTAGTCACAATGCTGCCATTAAACATTGTATCACAATATACCTTGTACAACCTACTTTTCTGTGGTTTCTCTGGCAATGTAATTTTTGATCTATGGATTTTAAAATCTCACTTGTAATTTGGAAAGAAATGAGAAAAATTTTTGGATGATCAATTTTGTCATGCTGATTTTATTCTCATACTTAAAAAGAAGAACCCATGCAAGACAGCACCGTAGGTATAAAATGTAATTATTCCTTTTTTTTTTTTAACAGCAAAGGTTTCAGCTGTGCCTAATAACAGGAATGACATCATAAGGCAGTGTCTGTTGTAGAATCTGAAGTTTCAGCAACACATCACATGCAAAGAGTACTTATATTAGCATTCAAGGCAACATCTAAGTTCTTTGCTGTCTAATATTATCAAACAGTTAACTTTTCTAACATCTAAAGATCATCTCTAACATCCCAGGAAAGGGTAATTTTAGAAGAGTTTAAGACTTTGTTAATTTGAATTGTATGGGGTGTGTTTTTCTTTGTTTGGGGTTTTTGCATGTACAGATTGCTTGCAAGACTGGAGATAATTCTGGAGGAAGAAAATACGCAACTGAAACTGTCATCACTGACAGACAAAATGGAAAAAAAGTGGAGTTTTAGAATCACATTCCTGAAATAGTTAAAGAGGACTAACTCTTGAAAGAGCATGTGTGTTTGAAGATTGTGTTGAATAAGGGAGGAGAGCCAATGAAGAACTTATTTGCATTAACCTAAATTAGAAGACTTTGGAGATAAATTTTAAAGGATTCTATGAGGAAAAACCTGAGAGATCTAAGATAGAAGAGAAGGATGTTATCATACAGTGATATCATTATAATACCTGCATAAGAATTGTGGGACTTATACATTAAAAGCAAAATTGCATACATCTTTACGCTCCAATAGATTTGATAAAGGATAAAAATTCCAAAGTAATGTCAAGTATCCTAAAAAAAAAAAAAAAGAAGAAGAATCTTCTTGTTAGTTTTCAGTTGGCCCAGAATGAGATTATTGCAGAAAATTAATTTCTTAGCAGGCAGGCTCTGAAAAACAATCTTTCTTCTCTGTATGCATAACTAGCTTTTGCATTGCAACATGATTTCCTTCTGCAAAGAGAAGCAGAATGGAAAAAAGTGCTATTCTTCTGTAGGGGGTCTCTGGGAAGTAAATAATTCTCCTTAGATAATATATGAATGTCAAAGTTTTTATTGGAAACAAATTCACAGACTTTTCCATACAACATTACTTGAATAAGATCTCTTTATCAATCACTTGAATTCAAACTTGCTTTCTGGCTTTTCTATATTCAGAGTAAGTGGCACTGTAAAAATAACGAGGAATTTCCAAGATCCTTTTTACTATGGCTGTGACAACAACTAATGTACAGATGGTTTGGAACTCTCAAGAACTATGGAAATTGCTTGTACTCTTGATTAAAATTATTTGAGAACGTTTATATTTAGGAGTTGGCCAGACATCAATCGTTTGCTCTTCCCGTGCAGCTCCATCAGTCCTGTGACTCAAAAATATCAGATAAAATAAATGTGCTGAGGAAGAAGGTGGAGGGAAATCATACTGTTCAAAAACCAGACAGAAGAGGAAGATTTGTTAGAGCATGCAGAAGCATCTACATTCCTGTCTACTTGGCACAAGCAAAGGCTAGGAGAAGCCTGATGGTACAATGTGGTGTCACAGAGCTGCCAGGCAGAGCTGTGGATAGATGAAAAAGTGGAGGAGGATGTGAGGTAAGGAAAATCATCTGGGATAGGAGGAGGACAGTATGAGAGTTGCAATGAGCTTTGCTACCAGACAGTGGCTGGGAAATCTGATGCCAAACACGCAAGTTATGCCTAAGAGGGTTCAGGGGGAAGTGCACTTCTGATAATGCCTGAATTGTGTCCTGGTCAATGCTCTGGTCAGATGTCTGTAAGAGAAGACAAGATGAAGGCTTTTGACATTTTCACATTTTGTAGGTGATTACACTTTATTTCAGAAGGTGAAAAAGAATATAGTAACTGAACATGCTGGTGTGGTCTTTGCACAGTTGACTGGAGCAGATGGCAGAAGTGCTGTGCCACAGAGATAGCAGGAAAAAAGAAAGAACTGGTAGCTCCTGTGAAACAGCAGACATGTTATGTTCCTTGCATCTGGTTCTATGCCCATCACATTGTGAATATTTTCCAAAAATCAACTCCACTTTGAATTTTCATTTAAATGTGGTGGTTTCAATAATTGCCCGAAAAGCTGTCTCACATTAAAAATACAATTTCTGGTCAAATCCAGAGAAAAATTTGCCTGACAGCAACTCAGCAGCAATGAGAAAAAGAATTGATGTTGGGAGCTTAACACAGTCACTTACTCTAGGCTAGGATTTTCCTAGATTTTGTCAGAAAATTTCGTCAGTCTCAGATTTGCCTAGTGCAGGATGGAAGGAGTTCCTTAATAATTTCCTACTTTTCTGTAATTTTTATAATCAAGCTACATTTGTGCTTAAAATGGATGTGACAAAGGGACATGAGAAGCCTATCCCTGTTAAAAGATGGGAGTCAATCTCCTTCTTAGCTCCTGTAGAAAGAAGAACCTTGCAGTGAAAGGAATTCAAAAATAATTTAATTCATAAATTATATTACCTGTTCTCACCCTTAGTAAGTAGCAGATAGTTCTAGTTCTTGAATCTTCTGAACTGTTTGTCTTATTTCACCAAGTTCCAGACATCTGTGTAGATTTAGATAATTGTCAGATAAACTTCCAAATATTTATGTTCTTACTCTAACCTCTCGTTGAACTTTATTCCTTTTCTCTTGTAACTGTACATTGATATCTATACTAAAAAAGAAAAGGAAATTCTGAAAATTTACTTGCTCTTTTCCCATTGTTCAAAGTGATAGTACAGTTGTGATGTGACTCACAAGTTACCTGCTGAAAAATCATTTACATTATTGTCTGTGCATTACACTTTGGGAAAAAATAGGTGATGATCCTAAGTGGATCTGACACCAAATGCTCAGGTTGCAGATAAAAATTTTCAGCAGTTAGACTCCTATGTACTCATCTTTTCTTCTGCTCCTCACTTCCTAATGTCAACAACTACAACATTTTCAGAATACCCTGAGAAGAGTGGCTTCATTTTGAGAAATTAAGAGTGTAAAACAATGTGCCTGAAGAAAAAATGTTTATAAAAAGTCTTGGAAGGGTTTGTGAAACTATCAGGGATCACTGTTAGGGATCACTATCAGGGATCACTATCATATACAAATGGTGACATTTACATCACTTATATGCAGCCCTTTAATGTAAGGTAGAATACTGCTTTAACATAAGCAGTATTCACAAGGTATACATGAGAAAAGAAAGAAATTCTGAATGTGAAAAATCTGACCCTTGACCTCAGATATCTGTGTCTCATTTAATGTTTTCTAAAAGACATTTAATCTTGAATTTAGATAACTTATTTGGAAATGAAGATTATATAGCTTATAAAAAAAGAAGGCAAACTGAAGTATTAAATTTCTCACCCTATCACTTCATGTACTATAATGAAATGTAAAACACCTTCCTCCATTCCCTCTCTAGAATTTATTTATACAACATTGAGAGTAAAATGCATCTTAACAAGATCATAAGGTTTGGTGCTTAATAAATGCTGAAATAAAGCTTGTTTCTGAAGGAACACATTTTATATGTGTAACAAAATGATGATACAGAACTCTTGTTTTGTGCTGTTTGCAATTGGAAATGTACCTTTCTGATTATAATGATCTTTCCTGAATTTAGGTTGGTTTTGCCTTTGCACAAGTGAAAAAGAAAACAACAAAAAAACCCCCATGTGTTACAAGATCTAAAACTTTTATTTAACCAGAAAAGCCAAACTCTCAGGACACATTCAGAAGTCACATTCAGTAATTACTGGATAGCAATCCCCCTGTCCAGCAGTATCATACTTGCAAAGGATGGTTGGCCATTAGTTCAACTGGATATGGCAGTTTTAATTATGTTTCACAGAAGCCACCTAGAGTCAAATTCTTCGCTTTGGTGATTTTAAAATGTAGGCTGAGCAAAATTTGCAATTTATTCTAAACTCAGAACTTCATGAATTTATGAGATAATTCTGTAACATTTTTTTATCACTTCTGTGCATCTCCATCACTTTGGCGTTTTTTCTAGTATTGAAGAACCGAAGTTATTTTTAAAAGCTGTATATATTATATTAAATATTATGTAATATAGATATATTAAGTACAGAGGTTACTGTATTATGACAGCCTCTCTGCATCTTTTCAGTATCTCTTATAATTTTATTCTAGATCTGTCAGCAGTGGATAGGAAAAGCTGTCCTATGGCTGTAAGCTTAGATTTATAGCCAAAAGATGAATTGATTACAAGCCTCTAACATCTTTGTCAGATGTGTTACAATGAAAATTCTTTTAAGGACTATGAGTAGTAGGAACACTCAAGATTTGCTGCTCAGCTCATTTCTTCACTTTAAAATCATGAATTAAGAGATTTCTGCCTCTCAACACCAGAGGATGAACTATATATAGTGTCAATGTCCCTTTTCTGCCTGTCCCTATTTACAACTTGTGAGGCAGAAACAGAGACTTGATAATTTTGAAGTGCAGGGGGGAATTGATGTGGGGAGAGGGTTGAGTTGTCCTACTTAAATAGTGTTAGACTTGAGCTACATATTAATATCTCACCTTCTTCCAAATCCCACAGTAGAACTAAAAAGTAAATTCACTCAAATTGTTCAGCATGCTGGAATAATCAATTCTCTGAGACATCAGAAGTAGAGGACTTCACTTTTTTATTGTGTAACTTTAATGCGAATATATAGTGTGAATATATAATAAATACACGCACATATCAGTGAAGGTTCCTTGCTGCCTTTGCCTTTGGGTTTTAGGTACCACAGGAACATTATAGAAACTCAGTAAAAAATCATGCTGACTCTTTTCCTGAAGGAATGAAGTGGTTAAATCTCCTCATCTTTGACTGTGATTTTGCTCCTCTTTATTAATTTTTGACCTAAGTTTTGAAGTGTGGCTTGCTCCTCTGATATCATAGTAATAAGAAACAAGTGTAAAAATTTGAGCAGTATGTGCATTTCATAAAAATTATTGGTTCTTTAAAAGAAGGAAAATAATAAGCCTTTCTGTCTTGATGCATGGTCAAATGAGTATCAGGAGAGAGACAAAGGCTGAAAAGGCAAGAGAAGGACCTGATTGCTCTCTGAAACGGTTTCAAAGTTTGTACACATCCAAACCAATGTATAGCAGAGTCACACTGGACATTCTAACCAAGTGTTTTAGGATTATATTTCCATAAATCACATAGGAGGATTTTCTTGATTCAGAAATCCATACCAAGCTTGAGAACAAATGCCTACTCTATCTCACCTGCACAGCCTGAGTGTATTTTGGAGCTTAGTTGCCAAGCCACTCCACGACATTTGAAATGTCATAGCAGTCAAGTGAAGTCCCAGAAGTCTGAAAAAAGGGAAAAATTGTACCCATCTTTCAAAAGGGTAGAATGGAGGACCCTAGGAACTACTGACCTGTCAGCATCACCTCTGTCCCTGGGAAGATCATGGAACAGATCCTCTTAGAACCTCCACTGGGGCACATGGAGGACAGGGAGGTGATTTGACAGCCAGCATGTCTTTCTCTTATTTATATTGGCAGGAAAAGCACATAGCTTTTTAAATTTGCAAGCCAGCGACAAGCTTTTCCCCTTAAACACAGAACTACAGAGCTGAAACAAACTTCTGTACTGTAAATTGACTTCCTCACAAAAGAACATGACTGATTCATTCTTAGCAGTGCTTTCCACTGATCTTTCTGAGATTATGAGCCATCATCTATATTCAAGCTTAATTTGATTTGTTGTTCAGTATACAATCTTCTAATGGAAGACTCCATGATACACAACTGTGTGGGAGTCAATTTTCCTTTGGATGACTGCAGATGTAGGTTGAGCTTTGCCTGTATGTTATTTACTTGCAATTTTCCTATTCAAAATGTGCTGTTTTCTGCTGCTTTTACAGTTACTAAAAAGTACACATTTGGATGAAATTTTCCCATATAAGGCATTTTCTGCATGAAGAATTTACCTTGAAATGCTTTATTTTATATGGCTCTTCTTTAACATGAAGAAGAGCAAAGGGAGTGAGGGAACAAATTTGGGTTCTCCCTACTAAAAATAAGGAGAAAACCACAAAGTCTGGTAACAATTTAATATCTTACTTAAGGTTTGCCAGAGTCAGGAGCTTTAGTTTTTGCCGTCCATGTCCTGAAAGCTGAAGGTTAGTCAATAACAATTTATTTGCAGCCATATCCTGTCCTCTGAATCTTAAGGCTACATCCAATGTGCAGATCACAGTATATATATAAAATAAGTATATAAAATAACACGTGTAGGTGAAACTGAGCAAGAATTTTCATTCAAATAGCATTTCTGATTGTTATGAATGATCCGTTGCAAGGTAACACATCAAACACCTTTTGCCTAGATGTTTGTGCTAGCCATTTACCACCTCGTATCCAGACACTGAAGAGAAAGCTTCAGTTAACCTTAATCCCACTGCTCTTTCTTTCCAAGTGCTTGGACATTCTTAAATGTGCTGCTGTGAATTGCACATAATTCACTCTAAAGCCAGTGCCAATTTATAAGATGTCCTGAAGGCAAGATAACTCCTGATGCTGAGCAACTGTAGAAATCATGATATGTTTGATTGTAACTGTAAGAAAATTTACTACAATTTTTTAAATTGTAAGAAAGTTTACTACACAGAAATGTACAAAATTACATACATAAAATCCAGCATATGTGCACACACAAGCACAGAGATACCCTAGAATATTTTGATGCACAGAAGAAATATTTAAAAGATGCTGACAAAGAGAGGATCAAACCCAGGTAGCTCAGCCACAAACACTATTGAAATATTTTTCCTCTAGGATTGGTAAGAAAGCACCAATAATTTTTAAAAGGCCATTAACTATAAAATTTTTTCTCCTTCAGTCAAGGATTTTATCCCTTTAATTTTTTTCATTAATATTATTTAAAAGTGGAAATGTCTCTGGACAAAAATATAGATGCAAAAACTATTACAAATATAATTTCCTTGAAGAGTTTAATATGAAACACTACTAGGGTTATTAATCTTGAGTGATGTTTTACACATATGAAGAATATCAGAGATAAGATTTTTTTTTTTTTGCTATTAAAGAATAATATATCTTACTATAAGCCCCAGAGAAGATGTGCACAGATGTGAACAGTTTTGTTTTGATTTACCTAGACTTGAAACTGTGATGGACAAGGTCAAGTTTTGCTCTGACAGTGTTACTGTGGAGCTCCTCCTGAGCTAAT
>VWYP01022572.1:17366-46789 GCA_013400435.1 Pycnonotus jocosus
AAAAAAGTAGTATATCGTAGTTTATGTTTAGTGATAGGTTAATATGATTATACACAGGGAGCTGACATATGACAGAATGAACATTTGTACCTTGAACTGATCCATGGTGTCATTGAATTCCACCATTATTTCTGCTATGAGAGTTTTAAATGTTGCAAGTTATTATGTTTAATATACATAATATATAAAAATACATGCTATACATTTTTTATAGTTTTGCCACTTCTTAAATGTTAGATAATCCTGGCTAGAAAGAAATGAACAAGTCATATTTGCAGCAGGTGAGGAGGAAGAGAATCCATGCTGTTTAATTTAGGCCCCTAGTTTGCTTGTCTTACAGAGGAATTTAAAATTTGTGGGGAATTCAAGATGCATTCCAGGGCACTAAGGGAAAAGGTTCATAGTATAGGTATTCTCCATAAGATTTTTTTTTCCCTGTTCTTTGAGCCCATGTGAATCTTTTGTGCAGTGATTAGTGTTGGATTCTTCATAGCACTTTCAGGTCATTTGCAACAAGCTCAGGTTTTGTCAGAATTTCTCAGTCCTATCTATATCATCAAATATAGAAATTTGATGTTTTGGAAGTGTATTTCAGCAAATAAGTAGATACAATACTCATATTAATGTGTTCTCAAAGAATGTTGTTGCTTTCCCTCTGAGTCCAGGGAATGGGATTACTCTGTTCATTCACACAGAGTAGTTCAGTAATACATAAAGGTCATTTGGGAGCTCTACAGCTGCCGTTCAACATGTGAGAGGCTACTAGAATATATCCCTGGATTTACTGCAAACAATGGATACAGAACAAGACACTCTTAAATACCATGTGATAGATTATCTCTTCCTTGTATTTTTGTTTTAGTTTTGTTTTTCATTCATTTTATTTACATTTTACAAGAGATTGTAGATTTGATGCAGCACCAGAGAAGCATTTTTGTGCTTGGTTTATTGAACTTGGTTGATTTTCCACAGTCATGTGTTTGTATTTCAAATACTATTGAGTGCCCACACTTACATTCTGACAGGCTATTTTTAGTAGCACATTGGCTCTACAATTCATTTATTCACCTCATGCACATATGGAAACAAATTCATAGTGTAATCAGGATTTGAAAGCTTATTCCAATTGTACCTCAATACTTTGAGCTAATCATATTGTAAATGCTGCTTTTTGAACTCTTTTGTGTATTTCATTGTGATATAGTTTTGATATGACTTCTCCTTTTTTGCTAATGCATCAGTTTTCTTTCTGTGGTGCAATAGATTGCATCATACCAGAGGTCTGTAAAAGCTTACTGAGGAATAGTATTTTATTGTCATTGTCATTGTCAAATATTGTCTATATTTGCTATATAGGTATCCAGAGGTCTACTGAGAAATTTTCTTGGAAACCTAAACAGAAAAAGCCTAAAACCTCACTAATAATTTGTACATCAAGAAAAGACTCCTTAAACTACTTGCTTGCACCTAATTAGTGTCTTTATATATTTTTTATTTCTTTATTTTTTATTTTTTGTAAATGATCTCTGTTTTATAGTCAGAGAGAGGGAAATTAATTTCAAAAAATAGAGGTAAAAATATCAGAGCTTTCTAGTTAGTTGAGGGAAATAAACATCTCAGGGTACAATTTTTATCATAATGTCTAAGAGAGGATAGACAAGAATATAGGTCTAGGAAACATTTTCTTTTACTTAGACTGCAAAATAAATTTTTCTTTGTGGTCATTGCAGTTTTGATTATTTTCTTAAAATTTCTATAAATACTAGTTGAAATTTGTTTCAGGACAAAAATTTTTAAAATATTTACCTAGAAACCATTTAGTTAACATTTCAATTAATCCGAGAGGAATTAATAAAATTTTTTGATTGGCCTCTAACTTCAGTTTTTTATTTGGATAAGCAATTTGTCCTCCACTAATGTGCTCTTGTTGGTTCTGTGAAATTTATTTCAGAAAGTGAAGGCCAGTGCAGAATATTTATAAAGATCATTACACTGGGATAGCATATGTTGTCATATGACATTGAGCTGCTGTGCATCTGTACAATTGGTACAATTTTTTTCCCTTCAAACCTGACCTGAATCTGTTCTGGGGAGTGTGTAACAATATTATAGACTAAAATCTGGCATGTTTTTCAGAAACCACAGCCAAATATGCTGCCATTCCACTTCTATCCAAGCCAAGAACTACGGCCAGATTTTCACGTCTCATTCAACATTCGCCTTTAGGAGCATGATTCCTGTTACTGGAAATAGCTACACTACGTACTTCAGCAGACCATGATAGTTCTGTCTTGTTCTGTGTGAGGAAAATTATTGGACACACTTATAAACATTAGGCACGGTTGACAGAAATTTCATGTTTTTGTAATATCAATGAGTTTATCTTTCATTGGCATAAATTATCGCTTTTTGACCTTCTATCTCATCATTAACTTCTATAAGGTCATATATAATTTCATACTGAATATTTTTCTAGGCTGCTTTTTGTTCTTTGTTTGCTATTTTTTGCACTGAATAAGTACAGACCACTGTATAAATAGCACTACTGATTAGATAGGATTCCAGTAACAATTTTTGTCCTGGATTAAAACCCAAATGAAACCTTTAGTAGCATAAATTTCTATTTATAGAAAACAGATGAGAACCTGTAAGAGTAAGGGTAAACCATTTTACTCTGTAAAATAAATCCAAAGTTGTACTTGATATGCTAAGTCCTTACTTTTCATGGCATGTGAGGAATGTCCCCATGATTTGTCAGATACATATGGGGTGATTTGGAAAAAGGCCATCTGCCGTGTGGTATAATACAAATAGAGATGGCTGTTGCACTCAACTGTACACAAGACTAAAAGGATTTGATCCCCCTGAGATTTACTTGGAAATATGATTATAAGAAAATTGGATTGCTTTGCTGATATTCATCACTGAAAAGAAAATGTCGTGAAGGGATGATCAAAAGTGAGATCAAAAAAAGATAACTGTAGAATAGAAAAATGGAAAATAAAGAAAATGGTTTTGTTTAGTTAGGTTCCCTTTCTTTGTGTTGCATCTTGTAAAAGTGTTCACTATACTTGTTTATGGAGTGGTTCAGACCCACTGTGTGTAACCATGGGTTGTGGGTATAGAGACGCCATACCTTGAGGGAGTGCTGCTGGCTCTCTCACTGCCACTCTGTTACACTCAATTACTCCTTGAAGCCTGTGGTACAATGCCTGCTTTCTTCTGTAACTCCTGGGATGAGCTGTTTCTCTCACTTCCTTCTGTCTTTCTGTTCAGTGTATCAGAGGTCTGTGGCCATATTCTTCCTCCAAAGCATGTAGAACTGTAACTTTACTCCCATTTGAAGATACTGGCTACTCTAAAAAGGACTAACGGACTAAAAAGATCTGTGTGTATTGTGATGGTGTCTGAAGTCCATTGTTCTTCCTATTTTGCCCCATCTCTTCAGAAATCAGTTGAGAGGCAGCTCATATAAAAATGTTAATATTTCCATTTCTCTTGGGGTTTCTTCTGCAGAGGATGGAAAGGTGCTTGGACTCTTTGTCTGTATCTCATGCTTGGAGTAAAGTAGCTTTAAATTTTATATTTGCCCCTGTGTATGGCAGTGGCTGTGTGGTAGCCTCCAGCCACAAGCTCAGTGTAGGTAGTGGAGATGATTCAGTCAGGGTCAGATCCTTCTTTCATCTCCCCCCATATCTTTTTCCTGGGTGAGCAATCCTGGTCCTCACTGTCTGCATGAAGTCATCTTTGTCATCAATGAATGGTTAGGCTGCTTGCAGGATTACCATCAGAAGTACTGGCCAAAAGCAGGTTTTAATATGAACTTGTGAAAGTGCAACTTTAACAGAGTTTGGTGGCTAGGTTCACTCTGCCTATTTATTACATAGATAAAGCATGCATAGGAAAATTAGAATCAGTTTAGAATAGTTGCACAGAGACCAGGGATTCAAAAAAGTAAAGATAAACAGTATACAGATACAAAAGATAGGGATTCAAAAGGGTTTAGCAGAACTTAATAATTTACTAAGGTATTATTCTTATAGGAATTCAACAGTATTTACTACAATTATGATATTGACTTCATTATAATTTTATAATAACATTTATATCATAATCAATTCACATGCATACACCCATGAAAAAGAGATGTGTTTATCTCTGTCTATATCCATGTACATCAAAATTTCTCTCAGGTTCATGGAAATACATCCAATCTCTTAGCTTTTCTCAACAGGTGTGAGTTACACCTTGAGGACTGTGTGTATAGGAGCCTATCAACCTTGGCTCCATCATCAGCCACAGTCTGTTGAGTATTGGAAACTTGACTGTTCATGAGTTCCAAGAGGCTTCCTACTTAGAGAGAGGTGCTTGTGCAGCCTACTGTGGTCCAGGAGAGCTCCAAGAGGCCTACCTTAGGATCACCCTCTAGAAGGTTGCAAGTTGATTTGCTTTACACATCTGCAAAATTTTCATCCTGGAAATATACCATCTTGTTAGCTCCTGGAGTTTCCAAAATGTTTTGCAGTCATTTCAAAATCCCCAGCAATAATGGTACTGTTCCACCTGGGGCTACAATGCAGTTGGAAATGTTCCAAGGCTGGCGGGGGACTGATTGTCCTTTCTACACTTTGGCCAGGAGGCTGATGTTCCTGTTACAGTCATTGTTGTTCCCACTGAATCATACAAGAGTGCCTGGTATGGTCAGGGATGCTTCACCACCCAACTGGTAGAGTAAAGGGACCCTTCAACACTCAGCTGACTCATTCAAAGCTTGTCAGGCGTTCCTGAGGTCCTAGAGCAGACCCAAGAAGGAGGATGAAAAACCACATTCTTGATAAAAAGAGAGATCTCAGAAGACATTTTAAAATATCACAATGCCATACCTTCTGCACTACTGGGGAGCTGGCATGAGAGTGTGCAGGTGTGACCCCTGGTGGAATAATACTCAGGGGCTATGCCAGAGAAGTGTGTCTTAGAAATGCCATCTGGACATTGTTTGGAAAAGTGTAATTGAGAATCACAAGCATTCCAAAGGCTGTTCCAAAAATCTAATTACATGAGCAATGACCTATTAGCATCTTGAGCACATGCCCAGGTTGTGTTCAATTTACTAGTAGAGATCTAGCTTCTGCTTGACAAATGTTAGTCTTATCATTTTTTTCTGACGTTAGATTTCTGTAATGTTAGTCAAGGCTTACCTGGGAGAACACTGCTACTCTTTTCCTGATTTCTTGACATAATGCTTTTAAAAATAGTGTAGGAAAATGCTACAAGAAGTAACTGGATTGCTCAAGAGGCTTGCTGTAGCAAGTTACACTGGATTCTTTACAATGTCCTTAACATAAAGGACAGCAATAGGATGGACAGGTACAGAATTATTCCTTTTTTATTATTTCAGACGCTAAGGAAAAACAAGTATGGATGAGAACAGAAGATTGGAAAAATAATAGTGGTCATTATCTGCTCTGCAATTTTCTTTGGGTTAAAGAGATACTGTCCATCAACAGAACTCTTGGACAGTCAAGTCTTACTGCTTAAGAAGGATGAAATAAAGATGCTTTCATAGCAGATAGATTCATATCTATGCAGCCTGTCAGACTGAGAACAAGATAACTGCCAAGAATCTTTCCTATTTAATGATGATTTTCTGTTGTATTTTGCTTATAAATAGAAAATTATGGTGCCATTTCTGACTCTTCCATTTTTGTTTTTGATTGTCTGGATTGATGCCATCTCTATTTCCTCATGAAACTTGTAGAAATAAATAATCTTGAACTCCTTTACTCCATTCCCAAGGTCTTTTAGCTGGTCAGCTTCAAGTCTTCAGTGGTTGTATATGTTTTGCATGTCCATCTCTTAGATCTTAGAGAAAATCAGTTAAAGCAATTTCAAAACATTTTCATTCTAGAAATTGAGTTCATGCTCCTTCAAGATTTGGAGGAATAAGACATGAATGAAAACATACCAAAAGGGAGATCAAAGCATACCAAAAGGTGATTAAGTGGAGTGTCTAGAAGGTATTGTCTCAGAAAAAAAGAGGTTATTGCTGTGACCACAAACTGAATCATCTAAAAGTATGCTAAGTTCTCTGAGCTATCTAGTTTCCTATTAAGTGAATTTATGACAGGTCAAAACATGACAAATTGCTTCTGATTTGTCCCAGTCACAGCACTGTAGCTAAAAAAAAGCTAGGTGTGCATGTTCACTCTGATCAGCTTCTGGCTTTAGGAGATTCTGATTTCACTTATTGGCTGAATATTGAGGAGGTCATTAAAAAATGTGGGCTATGTGGCTGTGAATTTTTAACATAACCTTGTTAATATCAAACCTGAGAGAGAAGAGTATTATCAAGGCCAAAATGCTTCCAGGCTCAAAATGTGGAAGGGAGAGGCAGGCCTTGAGAGCATGAAGCTACCACCTGCCTCTATAAACAGACTGCTGGCAAGGTCACCTTGGCCATGGAATGAACTGTTCAGCCATCCTGGCCATAGAGTGAGGTAATATTGTTATGTATTAAGAGGTTTCACTTTTAGCAAGTAGAGAGTTATTCAGAATTTGCAATGGGTCTGAATTTTGGCTATAAAAAGAATCAGACAAATATTGGCAATTGCTTTATTTTGTAGTTAATGAGTGTGTCAAATTTATGGAAAAGTTGTTATTAGACTGTTACTTTTTTTTAATATGGTGCACATAAATTTGACAGTCTGTTTCTCTGAAGGGACTAATTTTATTTTGGTTTGGTTTTTGGCTATCAGAAATTTGATACTGTGTCATACTGAATTCAAAATATTCAACAGTTTATCAGTGACTTGGATGAATCTATAAATAATAGAAGGATCTATAATGATAGAAGATGGATAGCAGATTTTAGTTCTTTATCCTTTAGATTATTTGAATATTTTTCTAGTATATGTCAAATGAATTCACAGAATTACAGGATCACTAGGTTGGAAGAAACCTTTAAGATCATCGTGTCCAACCAATGCCCTAACACCTCAACTAAACCATGGCATCAAGTGCCACATGCAGTCCTTTTTTGAACACATCCAGGAGTGGTGACTCTACCACCTCCCCAGGCAGACAATTCCAGTACTTTATCACTCCTTCTGTAAAAAACTAGCATGTTACTGGCTTGATATAAAACTTACATTAAGTTCTCTTGCAATATTTAGTTCAGACTAGAGACTGTGAACTCAGGGCCTGAGCATCAACAGGAGGACAAAGGTCTTCAGTGAAGCCTGCTGAAAGCAACAAGCTCAGCCTCAGGCTCTGGAAAGGAGAAACAGATTATGTGGGTGACAGTGCTGCCACTCCATAAATGTGTATGAGCTCTCAAATATTCTTGCTCTGTGCTGTGCTTAGCATTAGATTTGTTTTACAGGACAAATTTGAGGTAAGTAACTGTATGTTGCTAGGATTCGACCTACTGAAGGAAATCTCTTTTGACGTTACTTATGGAAAAATACAGTGGATACAAACGGGAGTCACAGAGAGAACACCATTATGGAGGAATATAAAATGTAATACACTCTCCTAGTGTGTGGGAAGCTAAGGTTTAAGTTTGTCATCTCTATCCTCTATGAGTGATCTGGAAATGAAACTGATATTTTACAGTCATGGTCTCACTTCTTCTCTGACTTTACCCAGGATTTTCTCCTTAACCAAAATGACATGAGCAGTTCTGTGAAAGCCCTGTGAAAAAGAGGGTATTCTGTCAGCTTGCATACACAGCTGGTGCCCTCATCCACTCATTATGTGTCTTTTATTATTAAAACCAGTAATAAGCTATCAAACCAAGTATCATACCAAGAGACTTTTGTCTAGTAGTAGGGTTGATGAACTATATAATCCTGTAAATTACAACACCTGATATCAGGCATTTTCATTACTGCTGACTACAGCTTTACAGGGAGGGTGCCATGGTGTGCTGTCACTGCTGTCATGCTGTTGACTGAAACCCATATACTGTGATATACCCAGGTTCTGGGATGCTTACGGATATAAGCACTGTACTTCAGATTTACCCTGTTTTCCTCAGCCCTGTGTGAGGCCCTGGTCTGTTGCATGCCACAGTACATATTCTGAAGCAAAAGTTTGCTGAATGCTTTGAGTTCCTTAGCATAAACAGCATACAGCTGTGCACAGTCCTACAGCTGTTCTATCCCATCAAAGCAAAGGCATTCCTGTGTACCATACTCTCTGTCATGTTTCATGACAAAATTATCTCAAAAATATTTAGAGGTCATTTTCTTTTTCTGTTACTGATATATGTATGCCAGCAAAAGATCAGAGAGAGGATGGAAAACCACTCTTTATATAGTGGTAAAAGATTTTTTCAATAATTCTTAAAATTTTCTCCAAAGCCTCTTAGTAATTTCCTTATTCTGACCCTGTGAATGACCTCACAAAGGACTGCAGAACATGGTCTGGCTGACCTATTCAGATTGCACTGTTATAGATGGTATCACATAAAAGAGCAAATAATTACTGAACATTGGTATCTGGCACTATTTCTGTCTTCTAATAAAGCACTCCCTGCACAATGGTGTGTCCATTTGTGTGGAGGGCTCATTCCAACGTGTCATAGCATGAAACAATGTGCAGACTCTGAAGCTCAGAATATGTGCTGCATGCTGTGGGATGTGGCATGCAGGCTTACGGGGATGTTTAAGGTATTAAACCCTGTTGGAGTACTGCTGGAGGATTACTGAGAGAGAAAGAGCTCCCACTTGGTCTTTCTTCTTCTGTACTGACTACTGGGAACTGTCTTTAGTATATGGAGGCTCAGCTGTGCCTGGGCTTTGTCCAGAGGGAAAGCTTGTTGAGACAGGCCAATGCAATACAAGAAAGGGGGTTGCTAGGAGAACTCTTGGTGCGTGAGGGCCCTGATGATCCAGCTTGCTCCCTAACCTTTTGTTTTATGTAGTGTCTTGGATGTATTATGAGCAACCAGTTTTCTTCTATAGTGAAAATGTAATGATATGTCTACATAAAACCTCATATTTTAGCTGCATACATGGTATTATATCTGCTCAGCTGGTATGATCCAGCATCATAATACTCCATGCAGAAATGTTTGAGGTAACCCTTTCTCTGTGTGTCAAAGAACTAATTGGAGTGATGAACTGAATGTGTTGCTTGTTTGGGTATTTTTGACCAGCACTGCACTGGGCCACAAAGCACTTCAGAATGTCCAAGGAAAAGGAAAAAGTGTCTTTTCCCCACTTTTGTGCTTTCCTCACAGAAGTTCCTCCAGTGTTTCTTTGCAAGGTCTGGTTTCTTCCACCATGGATCCCTCCTCAGATGCTGTGTCCATGCCATCCTGCCAAGGGCTGTTCATACTTAGCAAAGAGACTGCAAGTCCCACACTGTCTCTAACTGATAGATTAAACACTGACCTTTTGATGTGTGACTAGTCCAAAGAGTCTGAACTGTAAAAAGTGCATTGTGACATTTTAAAAAGTAAATGTCAAACATGGAACTAATGGAACATACACAGTACAGAAGACAGAAGATTTAAGGCCTCATATTAATTTATCAAGAGTAGGGAAGAAGTGGCACTTAGTGATACCTGTGAGGTACCTAGGCTATCTGAAATTCTACAAAGTAGAAGAACTGGAAAATTAATCTAGCACTATCAGACTAGTAACAAATCTAGTATTATCCAATGATAATACTAAAGCTTTTATATTAGAAGCCAGTTTTAAAGTTCTTGTAATGTATATTTGTCAGAGAAAATTTTGTGTGTCCAAAGGGTCTAAATATTTTCCAATTGTATTAGAGCACAATGATTTAGGAGAACAAGAATACAGCAATACCCCATTGTGCTATAGTTTACAAATACCATTTTATAATTTAAGTCAGGACACTGCAGTTATCTCTTAAGGAACATATGGTATATTAAGCAAAACCAATTAAAAAATTCCCAGCTAGATTTATAGATTCTCTTTCTTTGCTCTTTTCATATAGTTAGTATTTCTATTTTCTTGGCATCATTTTAAGGCACTATATATTCTTGAAATAAAATTCAGCAATGTGCTGATATTTGCACAGTAATTTAAGAGGCAAACACTTTGCCACTATACCTTCATATTTATGCAATAGATGGTGAAAATTTAGCAATTATATTAGCTATCAGTAGCATAAAGAAACATTATGTGTGGGGTTCTCTGGGTTTGCTGGGTTTTTTTGGTTTTTTTTTTGTTAAAGAGTGTAATCTTTTGTACTTTTCAAATCAGCATGCACATAATCCTGTTCAAAACCATAGCATTCTTCTTTTTCTGTCTACTGAATTATAACACTCAGTCAGTAGGATACTCTATGGTTTTTCAAACCTTTTACATATTTAGATAATTTGGACCTTTCTACAGTGTCCATTTATTCCATCTATGTGAAATGTGGTGGTGTCTCACCATTATGAATTATAATATTTAACATCAAACTTGTCTCCTTTTGTTTTCTACAAGTTTCTAGTCCAAATCATATCACTAGTTATGAAATGTTATTTCTTTGAGGGTTAAGCAAATACAGGAACATTTCCTAACTCTTTTTGTGTTTACTTACAAGTTTGGTTGATGATTTTCTATCAAGCCTCACAGTTTTTGAAAAAATCAAAAAATCAAAAATCAAAAAATTCAAAAAATCAAAACTGCTTTTAAGCAAGTATTTAAAAAGCATATTATGTTAAGAGGGAAAATCAATTGTATGTAGTAGGTTTATACTGACCTAAATTTGGGGGGAAAATCTAAGAAGAAATTAAAAATTTAAATAGTAGTATTACTTACTTGCCTTTACTAGTGAAAAGGGAAATTATTTGCTCACATATCTTTGATCAAGATACATCTATAACTTTAATAGGTTAAAAGTGTCATGCTTTCTCATCACTTGGAGATTGTGTTTGGAGCTATCAACAAGCCTTTAAAACTCCACATTTCCTTTTTTTCTAGTGATTCACCTTTGTATCAATTACAATAATGAAGATGATTTTATATGAGAAAGTCATCAGTAACAGTGAACTTGAGACAAGTGAAAGGAAGATTTAATTTTCAACCAATTGATGTGGATTTGGCTTATGTCCTATGGAAGTTGTGACACAGTTTTCAGTTAATAAGTTTGGGATTGTGTCACAATTGGAGATGATCCTATATGTTGATTCGGATAAATAAAATTCAGATAATTGATTAATTAATAAATTTAAGGATTGAAAGAGCTTGATCTACTACAATGACATCCAGTGAAGGACATGGCAGGAAGAAAAAAAAAACCCTTGTAGAAAAGCTGAAAATATCTCATGAGACCTGCTGTGTATATGGAAAGAAGTTCAGACAAATTTCCTTTAAGAGTTGTTGTAAAGCATGGATCTGTTGCTTTTCTCATCTCCATGCAGTTGTTCTTTAGATAGTGTTTGGACAAACAGAACCTGAAGTTAGAATGGCAATGTTGCTATTTTTCTGAAGTGGAAATGTACAGTTTTGAAAGCCTCTTATTCTTTTATTTATTATATATGCTTTTTCAATTTCATGCAGGCATAATCTGCTGGTTTAAAACTCTGGAACTGTAAAGTCCTCAGCTGTTTCTCACCTGAGAAATAGCCTTGCTGACTAAATGGAAACTGTTGTGTGATTCATGTGATTCTGTCTTAATAAAGAAAGAAAATAATTTTTGATAAAGGCATTGTGTTCTTTAAAGAAAAAGTCTTTTTCTTGGTTTGGAAGCTTTTTCTACTTCTGAAGTGATCAGCAGTAAAGTGGGTAGCTAATAAGCATTAACATGGTAGCTAACAATTTCTTCATCACTTCCATTCTTTTCTCCCCATTCCCCTGGAGTTTTTTGGCCCCAGCCAGCATGAAGTGTGCCACTCTGGATCTTGTATAGCTTCTGTATCCATACAGCTATTGAACTCAAAGACCTTTTAGGCTGTTGACAGTATGATCTTGGATGGGAAACCTGTGCAGGAAAGATTAGGAAATTAAGGTTTTAGGTTTATGGGTAAAGAAATTACCTGGACACTCTGAAAACAGTCTGAGATGTATCAACATAAAATTAATGTTAAGTGAACTTCAGTCATGTTCACTACTGGATGCCATGGGCAAGAAAAACTTCTTCAAATCAATTTAAAGAAGCACAGGAAGTCCTTGTCTGTTCTGTTCACATTCAGCATGGAGGTGATCTTACTCTTTACCCATTATAAAACTCCATTTAAGACACATTTTCTAAAAGATGTTTTCATAAGTGAGTCAAGGCAGAACATTGAAATTTTATTACATTAATTTTCTTTTAATAGGACTCTATATTATAATGCTTTGCAAATTAGCATATTAAATCTGAAGGAAATCAGGTTCCTTGGGCAGTATTAGAAGTTAGAGGCTTGTGTCTCTGGGCTAATAGTTAAAAAAACCATTTAAGAGTTCAGTAGCGTTAAAGAAAAATGGCTATCAGGCTACAATGCACATAAAACACAGAAATATTGATTTCTCAGGCTTTAGTTCTAGGTGGACCAGCAAAGCAATTTAATTTTATGTGGGTTTTTTTCAGAAGAAAATGTTTTATCAATGGAGTTTTGCTAAGATTGTAAGAATAAATCTTTCTTATGAGGAAACGAAAGTAATAGGATTAGAATTTGGACCCCATAATCCTATACAGGTTTTTCTTTAAAAGCCTGTTTGTGTTAACTAGCCCTAATTGAATGACTTTAGGGTGCTCAAAAGCCTCCATGAGGCCAATGTGTTAAGTGGGATGCATTTCCCGAGTAAAAAATTTAATGATCTGCTTTGAAAGAGAGGCTAAGAGATAATCAATAGCTCCCTAAGGATGTGTTCAAGCTTAATGGATTTGACCAAGCAGATTATCCTAGTATTTATAGTTGCTCTTCACCAGATGGTTAAAAAAAGTATGTTTTTTAATGGAAGAAAACAAAGAACTGACATAATCTTATTTATGAAGTTACTCATGATAGCAGTTTTAGTCCTGATAGCAGTTTTAGTCCTCTCAAATGAATGTATCTTTTAACATTTTTACTGTGAATTTCATCATGTGGTTTTAAATAACTGAGAGAGTAACTTAATCTTATTGGGAATGGAGCAGTATGCCCTAACATGTGGTGAGGCTCATGTCATCAGAAAAAAAGTCTTGTCAGTTGTTTCTCTTGATAATAGTGGTAGGCACTGCTTAATGATTCTGTGGATTTTTTTCCACTTTGCACTCTCTCAAAAATCAAATCAGATTTTGTAGGGGGTTTCAGTACTTTTTTCTTTGAAAGGCACTTTGCTGACAGACATTGAACTCTGAAGAATGTCTGGGTGCCTTTGCCTCTACAGAAGTTCTAATATTATATCCATTGCTGGTTTATTTTCTTTCCAAATAATTTTTTTTGTCTTGACTGTTGTCCATCCACTGAAGTAAACAATATCTTTGAGTGTACTGTCTAAAAATTGGTTTCTGTGAACATACCAGTAACAAGATGCCAAGAATATTATGTATTTGGTATGATGCATATTGTTGCTGAAAATTAAGTACAGAATATATGGTAATATTCTAGAGAGAGGACAACAAAGCATCATAATTCAGACACAGTCATTTTTGTCCCAGTGATTGCACTGCAACCCTACCCTGTGAAAATCCACAGGTAAAATACCTGTCAAGATATTACTGCAAAGGCATCTCCCAACCCCTATTACCCTGATATCATGCCACATTTTCTTCAGGAACAATGTGCTTTTTCTATAACAAGCTCAGTACTAATTAATTTTCATTCACTGGGTTGCCCCATCAATGTCAAAATGCCAGATGGGACTACTGGCTTGTGAGCCATAGAGAAATCCTGTAGGATGGTTTCACTAGGACTGAGAAATATGTCAACAGATATGACTGGACTTACAATTTTCTTGTCCTATGTTTTCCCCATACTCTCTACTCTCTTTATCCAGCCTTGGGCCTGAGAACCAACATTGCTGCATCTAATGCTGGGAAATAAAAAGAGAAAAAAACTAACTCATGTTGCTGAAAAGAGGATTTATCTTGGGCTCACTAGTGCAATAGGATGGGTTTCATTTTCTAGTAAATATTTTCAACTTTGTCAAGTTAGAATAAGAGTGCAGAAAGTGTAAGAGAAGAAAACCTGTGAGGATGTGTAAGTTTGTAAACATCTGATCTACTTCAACACTTTGGCCAAAGCACTCTTCATGAATACTTTGTATTGATCCAAATAAGGGGTTTAAGATTTGCTAGGAATTACACAGGTGGGTTTGATGCCATACAGCTTACCTTCTGTGTCAGTGACAACGGGAAAGATTTATTTTACAGCTGAATGCTATCATCCTTTCCCTTAAAATGTGTAAAACTCAAGACATACCCTGACAGCTGTTATGACCTGCCACTGAGGTGGTGTAACTGAGGTTTCTGTCAACAGATCCCTTGGGCTAGATTAGAGTAAAATGCCACTGAATGACATATATATATATATATATATATATATATCAGGTTTATTTTAGAAAAATTTGGTTGCACTGAAAAGGAGGGATGTAGCCATTTTGGTTATTCTATATCACTTAAGAAAATATATGAGGTAAAAAAAGAAAGTAAGGATGAGAATAGAGGAAAGATACCACCTCCTCGAATTGAATCCAGAGGCAAAGATTGATTGTTGCAATATAGAAGTCAATGGTTGCAGTCTTCATCCATTGGGTGTGAGCAGAGAGCTTGAAACAGTAAGTTCAATGAGTCAATATTTGGACTGAGCTGGCAGTGCTCAGGTACTTCCCTGGGGGTGAGTTTTACACTGATGCAACAGTACGGATTATGCACAGTCGTCTGGTGGAAGGCCCCAGAAGTAAGTCTGGAGGTGTTTTCAGGGGTCTTTAATGGTTCATGACCGTCAAAGACATGACAGCTGTTTCTCACACCTGTGTAGTTGTGCTAGTTGTGCCTTATCAGAAGGGATGAACACGTTCAGGTTTATGTGTGAATGTTTCAATATCTCCTCTGGTGGGGAAAGAGGGGTAATTTAACACCTGGGCCTTATCAGGATGGAGGACACTGATGGGCTAAAAAGCATTATCCCACCTGTGAGGATCTGCTTCTTATCAACCTTTTCACTTATCTGGCTGACAACCCAGATTGCTGCTAAACAAAGGTTGGTTTGATGTGGTCATCCTCTGGTGAGTGTTCACCCCCTCTGCCCCCAGGTTGTTCTTCTGCAGGTCATAGATGTGGACACACCACACCCTATGGCATTAGGAGCTGTATCAGCTACTCTGCATTTCCAGATAACACCCCTGAAATCTTCTCCCTATAGGGGATTTCTCTATCTCTAAAGTTACAGCATGGTTCTTTATACTGAGTGATCTTGAATTTCCTTTCTGAGCACTAATTCAGTCACTGCTTGGCAATGGCTGTGGGCCTAGGTTAAAACTGAAATCACTAAAACTACTGTATTTTTCACAGTAGTGGGAAATATGACCAGTTTCGACAGTCCGAGAAGAATGGTATGGGAATCATGTAGAGACCACTTTTCTCTAAGATGTATGTTGGTTACAGCAGAGCCATCTTTGAACAATCCGTATACTCTGCTTGCAAAATATTTCAGACAGAGAACTCAGGTTGTAGTTGACATATCAACACAATATCTTGCCCTCTTGATTCTCAGCTGCTAAAGTTTTGGCACTAAATAGTGCATACTCTTTCACTGGGGAAAGAAGTAGATGCAGGCTTGATACATCTTTATAAATCCTTAAAACAGAGATGTTGACTAGCCATTCTGAAGGCACCCAAGATGGCCTGTCTTATTTGGGAATGGAGAGTTAGGGCTTAGTAAATTGTGCACCAGACAAATGAGCTCAACACTTCACTAGTTGTGAATTTCATGGCTCCAATTTGTACTATTTCTGCTTGCCATGTTGTTTCATTCTAAGGATGGTCCTCAATGAAATGTTTTTCCTTTTAGAATTTTTTTCTGTTCTGTACAAAGCCTGTTAACAATTTCAGGAAACTATTTCAGGAGACTATTTTGGACCTGATCATGGATTCAAAAAGTCTAGGCTGGAGTAAGCACTTTGGCCCAAACTCTTGCTCAAATCCGGACTGCAATGAAACTATGGAAGGTGCCACAGTTGCATAGATGTGACAACTTTCAACAACTGAAATCAGTCTATCTGATACACAAGTTTCAGGCTGGGCTCTAGGTTGTTGTGATTTGCTCTTTCATTTTGGAGTTTAGACACACTGGCGACAAAATGAACCCAAAACTTGGGAAATGTGGTTTTAAAATTGCAACACGATCAAATAGGTTTTAGGCTACTTAAAATGTTTGAAAGTCCTGTTACATTTAATAAATATGACCCATTTTTTTCTAAATATCTTGTACTTATTTTAATAATCAGCCATTAATAAGTGCATCTTGTTAAAAAATGTTGACTTAAGTTTTCTTGCAAATGTCTTCCAGAATAATTTTTTTTGATGGAGATCACAATCTATATTTCTTACTCATAGAATTACTGTGTGTCTTTTGAAGTACTCTCCTTATTTTATATTCTAGGAATACTTCATGAAGTTTGCTGTAGATAAGAGTCATTATAGAAAGACTTATGTGAGTGTAACTCCCAAAATTAGATAAGCTCCATACCATCTCTTTTACTTGACAATCTCTGGATGCCTGGTTTCCAGCAAGACAAAGACCCACCATTTTTCCTGTCTGATTTCTGAGGTACAGTGCTGAAGAAGTCTCAGAATCCTGAAGCTGCAAATGACACAGTAAATCAAGTGTTCAGGTAATATTAAAATCTCTGCATGACAGTGTCTTATTCACAGTGTTACCTTTTCAAACTTTTTTTTTGAGCAGGGAACGCATATTGCCAACAATACGTGCCGTCTAATGGAGGGGTTGAAGTGTAGAGATCCTGGTTCTGCAACGACTTTTATACAGGTAGATGACCACAACCCCATCTGTGTGTGCTTGCTGCAGGAATGTGGACAAATGATCATGTAAAATCATTCATAGGATTCTCATTGATGTTCATGTCAGATTTAGGGCAATGAGCTGTGTAGTCCTCAAGAGCAAAACCTTGAAGTTAAGTCAAAATAGTTGCAGTTTATTCCTTGCCACTGAATTTTACATTTTCTTCATTAAAAAGAGCTTAAGTGCCATCTTACTGTGGTACTTGCAACCAGTACTATAAAAAATGGTGTTTATTCTAATACTAGTACTTTTTCATAAAAGTTCTAAATTTTGATTTTTGTTCTCTGCCAAGAGCTTTATCCCTTGGGAAATACTAGTCACATGTAAATGATTTACCAGAGTTATCATCTTAACAGAAGTGCAGTGTGTGCTTATGAATAGTGTATCAGAGAGCTGGGACAATGCCTTTATTTAATTATTAGAGTGATTAAAATCTGACTGACATTCTTGATTGATTTTCTACTCCTCTGCACATATAAAAGCAGAGTGAAAAATAAGGCCTCGATAGTCATCAGTATCTATGATATTCAGCACTAATACTTGCAAGAATTACTTTGATATCAGCTTAATGTGCTTTCCAGACCATCATATATTTTATCAAAATGCAATTGCCAGCATAATGGTAAATGCTTCTTCTTCATTGTCAAAAGCTTTGAAGACTATGTATCACCTTTACCAATGTATCAGCAATTTTAGAAAATCCAAGTAACTGATTCCATTTATTGGTTCTCATTCCACAAAGCTTTCTGAGCATCCATTGTGAAGTATATATGTAATCTAAAGAGTTGATTATAGTATATGGATCTTCTATGGAGAGCAATCTCTTATTGAATGTCACAGTTCTGTGTCATATTAGAGCCTCTTACCTGAAAAGGTTGCTGCTTATTGCTGCTCAATTCAGGCATTTTCTCCTCTCTATTATTGTCCAGTGACATAAAGCTTTTTCCAAACTGCCATTACTAACATACCTGAGGGACTGGATGCCATCCAGAGGGACCTGAACAAGCTTGAGAAGGGGACCCATGGAAACTTCATGAGATTCAACAACTCCCAGTATCAATATAGGTTGGAGAATGAAGGAATTGAGAGCAGCCCTTCTGAGAAGGACCTGGGGGTCCTGGTGATCAGAGCCAGGATATGACCCAGACATGTGCACTCATGGCCCCAAAGGCCACACATATCCTGGGCTGCATCCAGAGCAGTGTGGGCAGCAGAACATGGATGGGAATTCTGCTGCTCTGCTCTGCTCTGCTCTGCTCTGCTCTGGTGAGAGAGACCCCACTGCAGTGCCGCATCCAGCTCTGGGGTCCCATCACAGGAAGGACAGGGTCTGTTGCAATGGGTCCAGGAGAAGGCCCCAAAAATTATCAGAGGAGTGGAACCTGTCTCCTGTGAAGAAAGGCTGAAGAGTTGAGGTTGTTCAGCCTGTAGAAGAGAAGACTATGGGGTGACCTTAGTGCAGCCTTTCAGTACTGAGTGGGTCCTGTAAGAAAGATAGGGACAAACTTTTTGCAGGGCCTTTTGCGATAGGACAGGGGGTAATGGCTTTAAACTAAAGAAGGTAGATCTAAACACTGAGCAAGTTTCCCATAGAGGTGGTGGATGTCACATCCCTGGAAACATTCAAGGTTTCAAATGAGTCTCTGAGCAACGTGATGGGGTTGAGGATATCCCTGCTCACTGCTGGGAGGTTGAACTAGATGACCTTTCAGGATCCCTTCCAACACAAATTATTCTACAATTCTACGATAATCTTAATGGCAATTAATTATAATATCATAAAGACATATTTCATATGTCCTTACTGTGATTATATACAGGATTGGAACTTCTGTTCCTTGAAGGAACTTGTGATTGGGACATCATTCCCTTGAAGGTATCTTTTCATTTTCTTTTTTTAAATGTGCTTAGGGTTAGTTTTACTTTCACATGTTTAATTATTCAAACAAGTGTTTGAATAATTTTTTTTTACTATGCATCATCTGAGGAAAAAAAGAAATTAAAAGAATTGAAAAAAACCAGCCTGCATAAACTTTATTCAGTTCTATGGTTGTACTGTCAGACTGGAAAATATATAAGTTTGACTATGTTATGTAGCAAGATACCAGTACTTTTCTACTTTCCCATCCAAAAAGAACAATTCCACATGTATAGAAAAAGGTGAAAATCTCAGTGGAACTGTTGTCTAGCCATGTTCAGAGAGACCTGTGTGATTGCTTGTTGTAAACCTGGGCTGCATCCTGCAGCTCAGATGACTTACAGAGAAAGTTCATGTCCTGCAAGTCCTTGTTGGTGGTCACATCACCCTTCAATGGTCAGGTCTCCAGAGCAGCTTAAATGCTGCTCTTAAAACAACTCAAAAGTTTTACCAGTTCTTCAGTATCATTTCCCTGTGAGTTTGCATGAACTATCAAATGTTCACAGCTGCTGTCTGCAGCTTGTCAAGTTGCTCTGGGAGTGACAGAACAGCAGTGGCAGAAGAGATGGAATAGTCTCTGAAGGAGAATGTTGCTAACAGTATTTGCAGATCCTTGACGTATCTGCCTGAAGTGATAGCATATCAGTGTGTGACTGAAATCACCACAGGGGCAAGGCCAGTGTGCCAGCCTGTAGCAAGGAACTGTGCCCTACCAGCTGAAATATCCCACAGCACTGGTGTTGCATCCCATCTTCTCCCTCACTCTCTGGAGTATGGCATGCCAGACAGCTGGGGATGGTGTGGGTGATGACAGACAGGGAGAAAGAAAGGACTGTTTCGTTGATGGGGAAATAAGAGTCAGGATTCTGTAGCATAAACCTCATAATCTGTGAAGCTTGAGAGGGGGTGGGCTAACTACCTCAGAGTCCCAAAGTCTCCCCATCCTCTTGCCCTAACATCACTTTGGTTTATGAGAGTGGCTGGTGAGTACTACAGTCATATAATCAGCACTCCTGCAATACCAGTACATGAATGACCACCTTTTTCACCTTTCCTGCATTCTCTTTGTGTGTGCCTATCTTTGAGAAACCTCCACAGAGAAACCTCCCTCAGACTGGTGTAGATAATATGTATCAAATTTTCTTCTTTGTTGTTCTCTCTGACAGTCATAATCTTGCTCTTAACTGAGGTTTGTAGGAAAGATTTTGTATCAATAGTCTTTTTTTTTCCATGGAGAAGTGCTGATATCAGTGACCTTCTAGATTCAGGATATTTTCTGAAAATAGTAGCTTGATCCTTAATGACTTTGAACAAGGGCATTTCAGCTGAGAATGTTTGTCTACCCAGAAGGAAGAGCCACTGAACTTAGCATTGTCAAGATCAAGCCTTAGATAATTGAAGGCCTGAAGGTTTGTGTCTCATTTTGATATTATTATACCTTTCCTGCTGACTTCCTTGGCCTCATTACTCTTTTTGTTGTTGTTGTTGTTGTTGTTTTGTTTTTTGTAAAATCACCAACATTACTGTTTGATTTATTAGGTTATAAAGGATAAAGAGGACTAATGATAGAATGGTCAAGTTTTTTGTTCTGTAAAAAAAGAACAAACATCTGGAAAGTAGGTAAATGCTCCTGAGGGTGTCTGCAATTATGCAGCTGGGGAGCACTGCTGGCCTTCATGTCACTCCAACTGTCACAGATGTATGATCTACTAATGAAAAAAACAAATGCTTCCTCCTCCACTGTTGCCCTCTGGAATAAGAAAAGATATTTGAGATAGTATTAAAATGACTACTGTTCCTTTAAAGCTTTTACTTGTGCTGAAAGTTGATGAGTGTTTGCAATTTCAAAGCACTTTTTGAATGCCTAACCAGTGAAACTCTTTTAATTCTACATTTAGAAGGCAAAACCCGCCCAAGCAATTTAATTCTTTCTACAGCTTTCCTGAAACGGTTGCAATCTGTGTGACAGGGGGTGGGTATCAGGAAAAAGTGTTGGGAATTTTGATGTTACAGCTCAGCCTGTTTTGTAGTCTTTGCTTGTAGTTTATTGCAGAGACAATTCTCCAAAGTCTAAGAAGAAAAGATTTCTTTATTTTTATTTTTTATTTAATTGATCTTTTGTCATAATTTGCACAGGAGGGATTCTAAACACATTTTGAGAGTGCTGTGGCCTTGTGCACTTTTTGAATCTCAAATGAAGTCTCTGGGGGCTAGTGCTGCTTGGTGATACCGAGCACATGAGATAAACAGTGATGACCAGATTGTATCTAAATGGGCAATCTCCATAAGTCTCCTGGAGTGGCCACTATCATTGCTGTGATGATTTTGGCTAGGATAGAATTAATTTTCTTTACAGTAGTTAGTATGGGGCTATGCCTCAGATTTGTGGAATGGCTGAATACTCACATGTCCATGGAAAGTGGTGAATGAATTCCTTCTTTTGCTTTGTTTGTGCACATGGTTTTTGTTTCATATGTTAAACTGTCTTTACCTCAACGAAAGAGTTTTCTCACTTTTACCCTTCTGATTGTCTCCCCCATCCCACGGGAGAAGTGAGCAAGCTCATTGGGGCTTAGTGGCTGACCAGGGTTAAACCACAATAACTGCTTTGTGGTATGCTTTCAGGACATCAAAGAGGGCCAGCTACTAAGAACCATTGCAGCAAAGACTCCAAAACCCCTGAATGTGGAAATGGTCAACAGTGCTTCAGTGTGTTGCCTTTGTTGCACTATGACATAACACTCAGGATATCTTGACAAGAAAATAATTGGCAAATATGCCTGTTCTTCAAACTAAGCTGGGAATTTTCAGCACTAAAACTGCTTCATCTCCACTGTGTCAATCATCTGCAGTGTGATTCAGCTGTGCCATAAGACCTATCTTTAAACTTGCTTGCTTAAGCTGCAGCTGCCTCAGCAAAGTAGCTGCAAGCCACAGAATGCAAGAGTCAGAACATGTTCGAGAAGCAGAGCCAGTACTCAGGGAGAGAGGAGGAGCACAAAATGGGCTTATATCTGTTGTGCTGTAGGGATGAGCAAAGCATATGAAAAAGAAAAATACCTAGGTAGTTCAGTGCCCATCACAGGCGCTGACAAAAAAGTGTTTCATAGAAATAAATGTAGGACATAGACAAAGAGGTAAGGCTTTTTGTTTTCCACGCTGAATACCTCTAATAAGCTTGGTTATTCTTCACTCTGATGCCATTTCATATCTTTGATAAGAGTCATTACCTTCCATGCATCTCTTTGAGATGGAGACCAGACCTGCATTTTCTGAGATGCTGTTATAGCACAAATTTTGTACTGTGGCTCAATGTTTTGTTTCACTATCTAGTCCTTTTCTAATAATGTATATTGTTTGGTTTGCTTTTGTGTCCATTTTTGATCATTTGGCTGCCTAATCTGAGATTGAAACAGCTGTGTTACTGTGGTGATTTCAATACTCCACTGCTACCCTTCTGTATTGCTAATTTGTCTGCTCTTGTACTATTTTTAAAATTTTATTAATAGAGGAAACTGAGCAAGGAAACAGGTGGGCTAAGCACATATCCTGATGGTTTTCTTATTTTTTTGATAGCCCGACCTATTTCTTTCATCCTTTTTACTATGGTTTAAGCTTAACTAATTGAACAATAGTCTTGTCCCCCACAATATATGGGAGCTTTCATAGTCTTCTTTGCTTGCACTTGGTCCTTCATAGAAGCTGAGGGAAGGGTGATGGCTCTTCTATCTGTCTTTAAGGATGCAGAGAAGGAATAAAATAATACAAAGGCATCTTTTTATGAAAAGAAAAATCTATGTGACAATTTGAGTTGTGAAATCAATACCAACTCTTAACATCTAACAAAATACTTTTCCAGCACTACAAATTGCAAATTAAGTGTAGCAGCATTCTCTGTTTGCTAAATGGAAAGTGTGATAGCAGCTCATTGAAGTAACCTCAATATTGCACGTCTTCAGTTAGCCTTTAAATAGAATAAAGTGAGTCAGGCTCAAACAATTATGCTTGGAACAAAGAGATTTGATTACTCAACCAGAGGCCTCTAGCTTTTAACTCAATGCAGCAATTTTGAATCTGCACTTGCAGTGATCTTTGTAAATATTACTTCATAGTTTAGTCTTCTAAAACTCTTGTCAAGAAACAATTATAAAAGGCCAGCTTCAGGCTTGGTGTAATTAAATGAAGTGAGTGAAACTACACCAATGATGTATTTGGCTCAAGATTACACTGCAGTCTAAATGAAAATATTAAGTGTGCAGCTGGTTTTAATTATCTAACAAGAATAAAATTGTGTGTAGACATTTCTAGAAACTATTAAGGGCTTATGACTCTATTAGAAACCCAGAAAGCATCCACTGACGTAGAGTAAACATTCCAGTGGGCATAGCTTTCCCCTCTACCATTCTTAATACTGTACACATTTCCACTCTGAGTGCTATGATAGGCAGGAGAGGTGCAAGTTTCTATTTTGCAGTTGTGCTAAAGTCCTTCTCTTTTGCCACCAGTTTCCTTTATGTCCCTATACATATCCTTTCAGTACTGCAGCACTGCAGACTTTGAAATCTGGAACAAGATCAGATTTCAGTGCTAGATGACTGCTTCCAAAGGAAAGAAAATGTCATCACTGTCATATCACACACTAGCTACAGACATAATGAGCTTAGAACTTGCCTAGGAAATTGGAAGAATAAGAAAATCCTTGAGCTCTACATTTTTGAAATTCATAGATGAGATGTTTATCCATTTATTTTGCTAGGAGAAGGAGAGAAAGCATAGTTTGGTTGTATGTTCATAGTTTACATGCTAGAGGACACGCATGCAGTGGCTATGATCATTTTTGTAATAAGAGCATATAAAACCTACTTGAAAATCCACAGGCATGTTTATTTACCTGCCACAATGTAGAATCTCCTGATTTTCACCAATCACTCCCTACTAGGCTGGATGAGTGTGCCAGGGTAGTTTCACAAAAACACTTAAGAATGCCTTCAGCCAGGAAGGTGTCAGCCCATCTGCAGAGCTCACTGCTGACTCCCTCAGCAGGGTGACTAGCTTTCATCCTCTTTTGAGGTGTCTTTTACCTCAGGCTATTCAGGATTGCTGAAAGACAAACTACGTGCTTCCAAGAGCAAAAAAAAAAAAGTCATGGGCAGACTTAACCACAGCTCCTAAATTCCTCTGTGAAGCCGTGCCAAAAATGCAAATATGACTGTATGAACTAGAGACCAAGGACATGGAAAACAGGCTATAATGAGCAAAGTAACAAGCACACTGAGTAGATTTCAGGAGCTATCCATGGCTGACCAAGAACAAGAAACAATTGAGTTTTAGTAGACTTTTTAGGGTTTCTGAACTCTAGGAGAATATTTGATGTGGGCTCTTTTCAGCCTGTGCATGCTTTTAATTTGAAAACTTACTGTTTATTGGGGATAATGTAATTGTATGTAGTGAGGAATAAAAATAGAAAGCACACATTGTGTGGGAAAGATTAATTGCATGAAATACTAACAAAGACCATTATAAATGAGAAAGCTTGATAGGAATTTCTTGAATTAAACAGTTAAAATTTCTTTAATAACTCTTAATTGTAGGATATTCACTGTTTTTGGAAATATGGCATACAAGATATTATAACTTTACTTCAGAGAATGCTTGAAAATATTTTGATTCTGCTTTACCAGCTGGCCTTATATACATATATTAACAGGTCATCAGTTTAAAAATGGATCTAAGTCTTAGCATAAGCATATCTGATTAGTTCAATTCTATGCATAGGTTAAAACACAAAAATAAATTAAAATCTTTCTTTGGCCATACCAAAACATTTCAAAGAGGGACAAGTGGCTATATTATATAGTGGCTATATTATACAAAAAATAAGTAGACTTTGAAGTTTTGCAGGCCATATCAGAAATCAGCATGAGCTAACATGGCAACAGGGAAATTTTGGAGTAAGGCTTGTTAGATGAAGAAGGAAGGAAACATGTCGATTCTCAGTAGCATATACATACAAACTTTGTAGAAAAGTTATGAAAAATACAGTTATTGTCCTGATCTTGGTTGTTCATTTACATACTTAAATTGATTAAGCTTTTTATAAGAAATTTTAATGTGACAGTATTTTTCTTAATGTCTCTGGTTCTTAAAACAGAAAACTTGTGCTAAACAATGTAGTGAAAAGACAATGTAACTGCCCACAAGTTGTATTTTGCCTGTGTGAATACATGCCTGGATATTGGAGTGAAGTCCAAATTCTGTTTATTGGTCTTATTCTCAGCATTGGTAAATAATAAAGATGCAAAGTTTCCAATAGATGTTAGTATCAATGGCCTTGTCTGCTTTTCTTCTAACTTGTTATATTGCTGTAAAACCCATTTGATGAGAATAGAAATTGACAGTAACTCTGATTTTTTTCTGCAAAGTATCAGAGAACCATCTAATACCTATGAGAGACCATGAAATATGCTTTTTGCATTTACATGTGCAGAAATATTATTACACTACTTATTCTTGTAATGCCATCTATCTTAGAAAAAAAAAAAAGGTCTGGAACCACCCTGAGCTGCCACTTAGCTCCCAAGGTGCTGCATATGTTTCCGGACACCTGTGGTTGTACTCATGAGTGTATGCAAGTGTTCCTCTGACACAGCTGAGCTTCTCTCATCAGATGCCAAAGTCTCATCCCTAAGAGGTCTGAAAGGCTGCATGAATTTACAGAGAAGCCTCTCTGTTTCAGGTTTTGCCTTTTACATCAGTGTGAGCAGCCTTTTAGCCTCAGAAAGGTTTTAGCCTCAGAAAAGAACCCCTTGAAATTGTGTGAACTATAACTGGAAGCCTTTGAAGGACTTTTGATTGAGACTTTTAGAATACTTCAGCACAGTTTTCCCTGGTTTCTGGATTATATAAGGCTTAAACAAGACTGATATCAACCTGTTCAGACATTGGCAGTTTGTGCAGCATGTGTAGGGACAGTTGCAACTACATAGGGAATTTCAGTCCAATCAAAGAAGCATACAGGTATTTTAATTGCTTGGACTCATGACTTGAAACAATTTGCACTGCAAAACTTGGCCAAGTTATCATTTTCTGCCCTGCCATCAGCTGCACAGCTCACTGAGTTTCTTCTGAACTCCCATAATTTGCAGTCAGATACCCTAAGGTAAACCATAACTCATGTTGTATATTCAAGCTTTATTTCGAGAACATGAATCCTACAATTGTGCATCAAAGCAGTCAGGAGCATGTTCATCTTCTTGAAGTTAGTGGGAGCTGAGAAGAGAATTATGATAAAATATATACCTGAGGGCTTCGCTAAAGCAAGATTCAAGGGGGTTCTTTTTGCATAATCCTTTTCTGTGAGGCCTATAGTCTATGGTATTGCAGTTCAATAGCTCTCTTTTATTGATAAATCTGTGTAATTATTCTCAGTTGTAAATTTTCATAGTTCCAAAATGTGTTGGTTTAGAATGCAAAAAGCAATAATTAGCATTGGATTCATAATGAGAAGAATATAGAAGGGACAAAATTAAATAAATAATTTTTTCAATAAGGAGGAAACAATCCTTGCATGTATTTTGTCAGCTCTACTTAATTTCTACACAAAAACCTTCTAGAAATTTCATATAGTGCTTTCAGCCTCTTGAAATCAGGACATCTTGGCTTTTTTATTTACTAGTAAAATAATTATCTGCATGTTATTTTAACATATAGCTGTGGGGTTTTTTTGCTTTGTCTTGGCTTTTACACCCACCAATAGCACAGCAGGCACTGAAAACAGTTTGGAGGCAACACTAACACTTCCATATGACTAATGTTTTTAAATATCAGATACTGAAACATAAAATACTACAATATGTTTGTAAAGATTAGAATGAAAAAATACAGGTCTCACAATAATGTTAACATAATAATTAAGATAGGGTCAACACTAATGGCTTAACTTGTGGTAGGTAATGACTTGCTGCAGTGGCCTGCTACAGCTACCCTTGGCTCTCTGCTTTAATATTCTATGCTCTTTGCATGACTGATGACATCTTAACAAACACAGTTAATTGAATTAATAATGTGGTTGATAATTTATTTTCCTTACTTTCATTAAATTCCAGTTCTTAAAAATGTTTTTCAATTTACAACAATGTTTTTCCAATTTGCTAAATAATATAATTTAGATGTAATTCCTTATGCCCTTTGTTTGATGAGATCTGTCAGAAAAAAATGTGTATTTTGATAATTTTTTAATATATATACATATACATATATATATACACACACATATGTATATACAGATATATATATGTAATAGAAAGATAAGCTTCAGATTTACATATAGTCATTAAAGACTACCTGGTATAAAATTTAAACCAGGACAAAAAAAGATATTTCTCTAAGAGACACATTGAAAAGAGTGCTCATTTAGTACTTGATACAGAGCTCCTCCAAGATCCATCAGATGAATTAACCTAAGTATGTTTCTCGGCTGCCATCTCTGACTGTCATTCCACTTCAAGCTGAACTTAATGGAGTTGGATTGAATATTTGTTTGTAATTCTCACAATTAATGTGCAATTACACATTTTTGCTCTTAAATATTTGGTTGAAAATGGTTTCCTTGGCAGTTAAGACTTAAGTGGAGACTCAGCTTTGGCAGCTTAAATTAGGACATTTTAATGTTTGGAGCATTACTTCCACAGATGTACTCCAGAAAGATGACCTGAGGTCCAAACTGTGCCAGTTTATGAAATGGCTCCTTTTAACTGGAAAGGAGTGTTTTGAAGACATGGAAGACTACCATACTCTAGTCGACTTGTGGTTCTCAAAGATAATTATCTTCTGTAAACTAAATGAGCACTATTTTCCTCTTGGCAATTAATGAACTACAGAGAAAACAATACCTTATTTTTATTGGTGATAAAAGAATAGAATCCAGCTATTAGTTGATTAAATGTAGGTCGGCTAGACTTATTTTGAACCAGCAGCAAGAGAAAATAATGACACTGTAAAGTAAGACTAATAAAAGTTTTAACTTAATCCAAATAGAAATTATCTTAAAGTAATAGTTTCTTGTGAAATGTTAATCTTATAGGCTCAGTTTTCATCTAGAGATTTACACTCCTTTGTGATTTTAATATGGGAGGTAGTTGCACTTCTAATTATGGACCCACATAAAAAGATGTAACTGTGCCAGAAGTTCACACTCTACTCACTTAATCACTGCAGATACTGACATTTTGGAGACGTAACTGAAGATGAGTGTTTGAGCTTCTGTACTCTGTTTATGCAATGCTAATTTCAAACCACAGTACCAGCTCTGTGATTCCAGGCCACTGAAAGGAAGTCTGAGGGTCTGAAAGGAAGACATGGATCAACAGTGACCATTACAATTGAGCAGGTTTGCTGTTTCAGCAGCTAGAGTGTGGTGTCCACCAGGTTAGTCTCAATCATACTATCAATTTTCAAAGAGATGATAAATATTTTGTTTTATTTGCCAACTCTTCATTGGAGTATCCGTCTGTAGTCAAAAAATCTCCACAACAGATGCCATCGTGCTGTGAGAACCAGAAAGTGAATTTTCCCTGTTTAATATGCCTTCTTACTCTTAAAGCTTCATGAGTGACTTCCTGCCCTTGAATTGTAATGCCATCCCTGGTGCAAGCTGGGAATTGTATTTAGCTAATGGCCACCTAACTCTGAGTTTACAAGAAACCATGTGTGTAACCATTACTGAGATTTTACATATCTATCAACACTTGTTTCATCCCATGTCTATCTCCAAATGCTGACCCGACCTTGTTTTCACATTCTTGACTTTATTATCTTTGTGTAAATCTCCATTTATATCCTTGCACATTGAAAATTTGATACCACTTTATCACTTAGAAATTGGATAAGGATTAGCAGGAGAGAAAACTCAGTGCAGAAAGCTCACAGCACAATTTTAGGTCTTTCTCATCTCATAGTATAAAAGAAAAAGCTTATAGCAGTTTTCTAATGTTTTGCCCTGGTAGTAAATTGCAATAGACATTCAGCAAAAAGAGTCAAGGTGCCAAAGGAAATGTCAACATCCCCCTTGTCATGAAAACAAGAATTGACTTTTAGAAGATGGAAGGAATTACAGCTTAAACAAAATGGCCCTCTCTTGTCTTTATGTAAAAGGTGGCAATGCCAAGGATTTCTGGAAGATTCTACATAAAGCCCTTGTAAGGAAGATTGCTGCAGCCAATGCATCCATAGGAAACAAGTACTGTGTGATTGTGTGAGAAAGATGGGAAAAAGATTACAAAAGGCAGAAGTCACAACTCTTTTTTCTTAAACAGTTGATAGATATTTAACTCTCCTCAGCATGATAGAATTTTCAACAGATCTATATATAACTAGTGGCTCTAGTCTACCCATTACTTTTCTTTATCTTCCAACACCTTCAGATGTAATGTGGGGGTAAATGGCTTTCTGAATTCCATGAATTTTTTCATTAGTTAAAGGAAAGTTGAATTCCAGTCATTACACATAATACAGAAAATAATCTGTATTCTTGGTAGTTGCTGTATTTTATCCAAA
>VWYP01022572.1:46889-94005 GCA_013400435.1 Pycnonotus jocosus
TTTTTTTTTTCTGCATTAGTTACAAGGTAGAAAATGTTACAATAGCACTGCTACTCTGTTTCCCAGGTGACAATTTTTCGGGTTGGTTAGGAGATGACAGTAATTTCTCTGTAGCAAAAATTAGCAAAGCTGAAAGTAGTGTGGTAAATGTTACCTTTAAAAGTTGCCAATAAAATTGCACATGATTAATGTCCTTGGAAGAGGACATCTTCAACATCGAAGTTATCTGAAATCATGTAAATTAAATATTCTGCCCTGTTGTGAACAGGACAAAACAGAAATGCAAATTATGCAAAATCATCATTAGGAAAAAAAAATGCATCAAGAATCTAAAAGCACTCTAGTACTGGAAAAGAGGAGAAATTTTTGTATCTATAGTTGACGTTACTAAGGGTTTCAGCTTGGAAAATTATTTTAAAAACAATAGGGCCAAGCCATGAGAAATATGTAAATTATGGTTACCATGGTCATAAAAACTGCCCAGGATGATTTTATGCAATTATAAAATAAATATATTGATGAGTTGGACAATTAAATAAGGCATTAAGGATTTACATTACTGGAAATATTCCAAATAGTTTACTTATTCAGAGTGCAACAAAGGTATTTATATGGATTGATTAAAAATACATGAAGACATAAAGTGCTTTGTAACTATAGTGCCTAAAAATTTGCTTCCCAGATAGGTGCTACAGTATTTTTAAAGTTTAAATGCTGAAAGCAGAAACTATAGAGTAAAATGTGTGAAGTGTGCTATTGTTATTGATATTTTACCAGAATTCCTTTGTCTATTTTTTTTTTAGAGGGGAGATGGCATCTTCCGCTCTTTTCCTTTTCCCCATAATACTTTTATGATGTCTCAGTGTTGCAGTCTACTGTAAACAATGTTTTTAATAAACCATAATCTTACCTCATAACACAAGCAGCCAAAACCAGAGCCTTACTGATGTCTGAGGGCTTACACAGTGCCACTTCACACAGGGATACTGTGTACCAAAGCTGCATGATGACATCAGCACTGTAGCATGTACATGCCTACTAAAAGTATTAACTCTGCCTCTCATCATGAGAAACGAATTTAAGTGTAGGGCAGTCCTAGTAAATCTATGCAGATCCTCATTCTGGAAGCAGCTCAATTGCAGCTATTTCATTTTCTCCTGAAGTGTGAGGAGATGGTCAGAACTTAAAGATGACAAATAATATGTTTAAATGTGCTGAAAGTGGCAGAAGAGATAGGAGGAGAGAGAATGCCTGGGACAGAGAAGCAGCCTAAGATCATACATTTGCTTATGGAATTGCACCCATCCATATAATCATGTGGCAGCTGCTAGCTTTATAATTCTTAAAATGCAGTTCTCATACCCTTTCTGGTTGCACTTGCCCAGCTATAAGATTAAATTAATGACATGTACATTAAGCATTTGGTTCAATCTGCTAATACTTCACAAATATATTCATCTTGTCAGGTACTGTGTTTTTGGTATTGCTTTAAACTTTTCCTAGCTTCAAAGAAATTTAAAGAAAAAAAATAATCCCAACTGCTTTGCACTTTTTTTTTTCTTTCCCTAACATAAGATAGAAGTGACAGTGCTCATAGAACATAATTGTGATATCAGCAAAAGGGCAGTCAGGATTTGGTCTCCAAAATACAGCAATGCATTCAGTAAGAAATGGTGCCCTAAAAGTATTCATGTTCCCTGTGCAAGCCTAGAACAAATGCAAAAAGAGAACCAAAAAAGTCAGGAATGTAGAAGAGAATTACAGATGATATCTCAAGCAATAATGTCATACTAACTGCTTAGCCATCAAATGTTTGGTAGCAGCCATGAAATGTGTATTTCTGAGGTGACTAAGTAGGATGCCAAGGTTATTCTTTTGCAGATATTTTGGAACACTTCTTCCATGAAGGAACAAGAAGTCTTGATCTGATATTTTAAAAAAAAGCTTGCTGAATGCAACAAGAGATTGGAAAATCTACCATATTTCTTTTTCTCAGACAAGACGGGATGAAGTAGCTAGTTTTGTTATTTGTTCAGATGACTCTGACTATTTCCTTCTCCTCTAAAACTTACTGAAAATGTTTCATTATATTTTCTTCTTTCTCATTATACTGCCTAGTGAATAGAAATGAGTGATTTTAAAATCAGAGTAGATAAAATGGGCAGCCACATAGGCCAGTGAATAATAACACACCACAAGCTTTTTGTGTTGAAGTATTTGAGTTTTTTGTTGTTTGTTGGGGGGTTTTTTTGTTTTGTTTTTTTAACGTCTCCATTGAATGCTAATGGTGGAAATTGGTTTGGTTTGATTTTTTGTCTGGCATTTCTGGATTGTGACAGTTTGCCTGACAAAAGAGATTGATACAATTGACCTGTATCTGAATGGTATTGACTGATTGACGTATGTATATATCCATAGATGCTTTCGTATTTCTGATATATCTGACAAAAGATTGAACAGAACTCACAAATCTCCCAGAAAACTACTGGACCTCATATTTCATATTCTTTGAGATCCTTTTGTACACCTTTTGTTATTTCCTTTGAGGAAATAACCTCAGCGTACTCCTCCTATATACTCCACCAAGTATGCACACAATATTGTTTCAAATGTTTGGATTCTGTACAACACGTGGGCAAAAACATGATGAACACCAAAATGAACATGGAATGAGTTCAAGAGGTTGAACCAATAAACAAAGCTACTGCAGCATGCAATCAAATTTATTATGTACATGAACAATAAACCTGGCAAATGGAGTGCTGAGTAAGTAAAGTATTAGGAACTATTTGGCATTGCTTTGTATTTTGTGTTTATGTGTGTGAAACTTATTTCATTATCTGAAATCCCTTCTAGAGTGACCTGCTGTGCTGTCCAACTGGATAAGTGATTTATGTTAGTATATCAAACAGAGTAATGACATTTAGAGAGGAAGAAGGAACTCTGTGGCAGCGCTACTTTACTCCCTCCTGGAGCCTCACAAAATGTCATTTGTGTCATGCTGAGTGCTGTTTATTTTAGAATAACAGACATTTACAAGTTTGACTCCTAAAGTGCTCTGAGACAGCCTGATAAAAAGGCACAAACAAAAAGCAAATAGAAGAATTGCATGATTTTAATGCAGCATTACCAATTTCCAGCAGTGGCAGAACCAGCCTGTTTGTATTACACAAGAGTAGAGGAGGCTGTCTCAGACCACAGGATGCTTTTCTAGAGTTTAACATGTGGTTTCACCATAAGTTAAAGCAGAACTAATATTGTAACCCTTACTTAGAGGGCTGCCTTAGGTGCATGATGTAGCTGCTCTACATACATTGGTTCAAGTAATTGTATGTAGTAGGATTGAACAGTAACTCTTCATCAAGAAAAAATATTTTGTTTTCATTTGGATCAATGATTGTATTCAACCTCTTAGGTGACTGCAGAATCATAGAATGGTTTGGGTTGGAAGAGACCTTAAAGACCATTGTATTCCAGGCCAACCACCATGGTCAGGGACACCTTCCACTAGACCAGATTGCTCAAAGCCTCAATCCAACCTGGCCTAGAACATTTCTAGGGATGGGGCATCCACAACTTCTTTGGTCATTGTCTGTTCCAGTGCCTCACCACTCTCACAATAAAGAATTTCCTCCCAGTGTCTAATCTAAATCTACCTTCTTTCAGTTTAAAACCATTTCCTTTATCCTATCACTGCATGCTCTTGTAAAATATCCCTCTCCAGGTCTCCTATATCTTCTTTTCAAGTACTGGAAGACTGCTTTAAAGTCTCACTAGAGCCTTCTTATCTCCAGTATACTTTTTTTCTGCCCAATAGTTCATACCCTTAGTTACAACTTCCTAACCACTATTGTATCCTTCAGGGAAAGGAGTTAGCTTTGGTCTGGATTTGTTTTGGTATTCTTTTTGTTAATACATCTTCACATTTTCAGTAAAAAATATTTTCTTTTCATATTGTTGTTCCATAGTGATTTCATCTGGGAAAGGATTAAACTGAGAGAGGCAACAGACTTGGTTTACATCCAGAAAATAATGCAGTCACAGCACTATACAGTCAATAAACCCCTGAATCTCATGAGGCATATTTTTTTCTCTCCTTTACAAGTCATATAGAATGTATCAGAAAACTTCCTCTGTTTTTAACATTCTATATAGAACTGAGTAAAGAATGAAAACACTGTGGAAGAGTTCAGGGCCTTTCAGGAATGTTTCACAGAAATAATTTAATAGAAAATGAAATTTATCATTCTGCATCTGTTCACAACTTATTTTAGGTGTAGAAATTTCTATTAATATCTCACTGAGATTTACTTTTTTTGACTTGTATGAATTCCCCTGAAATCTACCTGATCACTTTATTTCAAAGTGAAATTGGCTTGATGCATATCTATCTTTCCAGGGCAACTCAGAAAAGCTGTGTTACCAGTGTGTTCCCTTTGTGTCTCTGTTAATTACTGGTTCTTGGCTGTGAAGGGTTGCTCAGCATGATGTGGAGGTGAAGGAATTAATTCAAAGTGTCATAATAAATATAATAATTTGCAGCAGTTCTTGAAGTAAATATGATATGCACAATGTTGAACTGAAAAGAGCTTGAAGGCAAACATGATGGTTGTAACAGTCTGAATGTGAACAAAGAGAAAGGATTACATAAAATGCTTGGGTGAAAATACTACATACTTTTGAACATCTGTGCATGACCCTGCCTCCATATCTCCTGCCTTCCATCCAGTCTCATCTCTGTGATCAGCTTGAAGCATTGTTGCATGGACTCATGCTGTTGTATTCCTAATTTGAACAAGTGTGCTTACATTAAAGAGCCTTATTTTTTCACTGTTTATACTAAAAGAAGTAACACCTCCACCTCCAGATATTTTTTTTTCCTCAGTATTCACTGGCTTTTGACCTTTGACAGCATGATCGTGAGCAACATGGGCAGAGTGACAGAACTGCTTCTCCAGTTTACAACCTGAGTTGTAATTCCCTGCAGACCTGTAATGGATTTCCACATCCATGATGTCTTTTAACTGATATGTCTTGTGATTTATTAATGAAAGTTTAATAGTGTGTAGCCATGTTCCATTGCAAAGTGTGTATGTCAGAGTTTTAATAGGGTTTGAAAATACTTTGCTGTTGGTTTGCTACTGGAAGAATATTGCCAGTGTCAGGGGATTGCCATCACCCAGCATTTTGCACTGCATTTGGCAGAGATCATAGGAAGATTTCAGGGAGAGGAACATTCGTTGTTATTTTAATTTTATTGGAGAACAATAGATTTCTTTAAAAAATAGGTAAAAGATAAGTGTCTGCCTCTTTACACATTATTTATTCCTATTTATCAAGGACTCATGGTTAGTATATGTAAATAATATTGTGGCTATAAGAACATGCTTTGTTTCTTTAAAAGCATGCTTTGCTTTGCTTGCTTCAAATGGAAATTATACTTAAGATGGGAAGAAAAAAGAAAACTAAATCACTTTCTACGTGCTGTCACAAGAGTCTTTGAAATAGTTACATTATTTGAATTACTAGACTTTTGTCATATTACATATGTACAATTGTGGGCGCAAACCAAGCAAACTTTTTTTTTGTTTTTTTGTATGTGGGTTATTACACATCCCCTTACTCTCAAAGAATAGATGGCTCTGTGGTTTCTCAGACACAAAATCAAACCTCTCTGAAGACAAGTGGGTAATGTAAATGTCAGGATAGCAAAGCGCTGTGGTTTGGAAGATTAGTCAGTGGTTACTGGCAGTTGTGGGAAGGGAGTTCCAAATGCAGTGGCCATCATCACATCCAAAACATTGGAAAAAAGTAGTACTAATGAGCATAAAATGCCCCTGATAACTGTATTTCATTCACTGAGAATGAAAATCTGTCCTTGTAAAATCCATCACGTGATTTCTGACGAACCTGAACACCACACCTTCTTCATAACAAGTGACAGAAGATAAGGTCTTCCATCAATAAGTATCATGCAAGTAAATTAGCATTTTGTTCTCAGTCATACTGTGTAGTAGCCCACTTCTTCTATTAACCTTGTAGTGTCTTAATGTTTACACCTCTCTCTTGGCATTCACAGTGTCCAGATATGGACATTTGAAATTCTGCCTGTTTGTGTTATTTCTGCTAATCAGGGGATTAGTTTTTATCTCCTTCATAATTCTCAATTTCAGAAGCATCAATTCATATAAGTATGTTGATATTTTCTCCATTGCTTCCAAAATAAGGATCAATGCACATAAATAAACCTGAATGGGGGTTGCTTGTGTAAGTTAACTATTATGCACAATATATGCTGTGCAAATACATATGTTTATAATATCCCAGCACTGAATTAGGCATTTTTCCTGATTTAAAAGGCTGAAGTCTCCTACACAAGCCACTGAGAAATTCTTCTCTATTTAATGTACTTCTTGGGAACAAAGACCATAGAGAAAACAAATGTATTAAATCTGCCCACAGATTTTTCTCATTTAAATTTTTCATCATTTATATTAACTATTCCAAGAGTTCTATTTTTTTCTTGGAAAAATAGTATATTGGCAGCTGAAACCACATTCATTGTTTGTGAATGTTTCTAAGATCAGTGAACAAAATATTGCTGCAGCGAATTCTTGTCTTCTATTTCTATTGACTGAGAGTGAATATGGGTCCAAATGTATTGCTGACATTTTGAGAATCAGATGTCCCATAATATAGCTGCAGTGCTTAAATGGTAGGAAGAACCTTGTGTCTGTGGTGGTTTTCAGTGGCAAGCAGTTGTCTAAGAAGACAACTTTTTTTTTCTCTGTGACAGTTCCTAAGTAATTTCAGATTCAGCCTTTAATAGACTGGCATTGATTTTTGCTGTGCTCAGGTTTTGAATGCAAAGCATGAGTCAGGAAGTAAGACAGATATGTACATTTTATAGAAATGCAAGAATTCAACAGTCAGCACAGACAGGAAGGTTTGCAGTGTGAGGGCTGGTTGCCTGCATTTTAGGGTAATCTGGCCTCCATCCCATGCTGAAGCAGTGGTATTGATTGGTGATCAGTGATCACTGGTATTGCCTGGCTATGCAATTGCCCTAATGGAACAGTTGTGCTTGTGCTCAGAACAGTCATGTGTGTCCTAGTAAAAGGAAGAACAAACACACAGACTTAAAGGTGGAGCTCATATACCCCTAACCAACCTTCTCATGCCTCAGAAGATTTTGTGTATGAAACATTTTCTCACTGGTTGTACATAAGCTGATTCCCTCAGTGGCAAGGTTAGTGATGCAATCAGAGTGAAATGGTGCAGCTGATCACAGTTGTGTCAACCAGTAAGGCCCTGATGGTGCTGGAACAGGTGGTCTGATATGGGAGCAGTTGTCTCTTGGAAAGGACATTTAGATCCCTCTTCCAAAGAGATATCTAGAGTCACTGCACTGAAGAACTAAATTGACAGATATTTTCTCTTCCCCCTTCTAATTCTGAACTTATGGAAGAGATTGTGTCTATATGCTTGTAATTGAGATATCTCTAGGAGAACAGTATATTTGAGAATAGCTTGCATTTTCAATGTATCTCTGTAAACATAGACTTCTGCTATTGAACCATGTGCAAAATTGTTGGAAATCATGACTGTGCTTTCAGTATTATTCAGTCATACCCATAAAGAAGAATTTTTAAATGATGGCCTAAAATTCTATCTAAGAATCTGCTTTTTTGCTTCATTGTTAGTAAATCTTGCCAAAATGAATTTAAAAAAAAAAATCCATTACTGTTCAAACAACTATTTCTCTCATCAATTTTTCAATTAATAAAATGTCACGTCACTTTTGTCCCCTAATACTTTAAACACTCTCAAATTCCTCAAACTCTGTAATGACTTTTATCAATGTTTGTGGTCTCTATTTTCTAAAATAATTAATCTTAAACCCACTAATATAAAGTCTTCTACTATCTGTGATTTAAATATACTTTCCTTATAAATAAGATGAGGAAATTAGTATAATTGCATGGAGGATACAGTTTCAGCTCCTGGTGCACTGCATAAACTTAATGTGAGTCTGAATTTTACTTTTCCCCAATGAAGATAATAAGACGTTTTCTTACTCCTTTAAAATATATGCCAGGTAAGGATTAGTGCTGTTAGCTCTCTTGGGGAATATAATGTCATTATTTAGATCCAGCTATCTTACATATCTGGACCCAACAACAAAGATTTTGGCTGAAATTTGCTGTTCATTTAGCTGAACAAATGCCAAGTCACTGCTTTAAAAGAAGAGGACACCAATAGTGTAACTGCCTTGGGTGTGGAATGAAGCACATGAGAAAACATATATAAGTGGAATTGCTGTAGGAAAAATTGTCAGGGGAGAGGTTTGTTTAATAAAGAAGTGTGTCTGTTACAGATTGGAAATACATTGTGCTGGGAAAAAAGTTCTTCAGGAAACTAAGCAGGGTTGTGGGCCTTAATGTGTATATGAGCCATACCAATGACTTTTCAATGTTATATCAAATTAAATGAAAAGCAATTTGACATTTCTTGTGTTGCATTTATTAAAACATTAGGCAGTTCATCCATAATACAGTATAGCTATATAAAAAGAAAAGGAAATGCCTTAAAAATGTTCAACTGGTTTAGTCTGGGAAAAAGTAATTTTCATTGTAAAATGTATGATGAAACCTGAATAAATTAATGTAATACTTCAGTATTATGAAGATAAGCTTTTCTTTAAAGCAATGTTAGTTAATTTTTTTCCTAGTCCTTCCTTCTGACTTCACTTGATACATCTAGAATATTCTGCTAATGCTGCTTAAAAACCACTTTATTTTAGTGCCAAAACGTACCTTCAGGAAGAGAAAACATTATTAAGACAACGTATGAAGAAAACACAGAAAGGAATCTTGGAATATACAGCTTCCTGCAAAGTGAGTGAGTTTAAATATTTCTTTTCCTCAGTGAAGAGTATGTCTCTTTCTAAGTACCTTTAAAATGTAATACATCATCACAAATTGCAGCTTCATAACAATTAATTTTCTCTTCTCGACCTATGGTCTTAAATTAGAGACTGATAACCCTAACCCAAGAAAGGGTATGAAAATAATTTTCATAGCTCTGTTTAGTTAAGTCAAAAATTTTTGTTTCAACTAATTACCCATGCTGATGACATTAATATTGAAATAACTGGCTTGAGGAACTGGGTTATTTTTGGCATGATCTGATTTACTATAGTCAACCTAGAAATGAAGTCACCAGTTAAATCTCTTAAAGGTGTCACCCATGATTTCTAAAAAGATGATACACACAGATGAAAAGGACAGATATGGGATTTTATTCAAGTATGTATTTTTGTTCTCCAGCTGAAAGCTGTGGATTTATTCATTATGTTCATTCAAATGGTACTTTATTTCAGGTTGCAGTGGTATGATTTCTCTGCATGTACTTTTAGCTACACATTCACATCACTTTGCATTGTACTAACTAGAGGTTTTTTCTGAAGAATTGGTAACATGTATCCTGTGATTATGGAACTGAAATATGGAAAGAGTGTCAAAGTGATAAAATTGCTAAGCTGGGGAAGTTCACCTGACTTGGAACAGATGTGCCTTTAAATGATACAAATCACATACAGGAGTGAGTAAAATGGAACTGTCATTTAATTAACAGATCCTTCAAACCCATGTAAAGAAAGAAATGTCCCATTTTATCCAACTCTGTTACTCCCTCAGGAGCTTTCACATCAGATCTTGTCCTTCTTGGCAGAAGAGTGCATGTGAATGGTGGTTATGTCATATAAGGCTTATTTTCTGTCATTGTTAGAGATGTTGCATTCTTTTGGGTTTGGAATACATGGATGAAAGATTACAGATGTCAGGAGATGATCCTTTATTGCCCAGATGTTTTGTAGGTTTTATATTTCTGTTTAAGGTTAGAACAAAGCACAAAAAGATAACAAGGTATGTAAGGAACAATCTGTGAGCATAAGGAAACTTGGAAGAGATAGAATTAGAAGTAAAATTTAAAATAATACATTTAAAAATTAATTTTTTTTTCTGTGAAAAGGAAAGAATAATGACAAAAGAACCTTATATTCAACTCACCATATTTCTTTTGATAGAAATTTAAGAGATTTGTGGCAGAGGTAAAAATACCATTAGTGGGAGAGAGTTTAAGTGGAAGAATGTCTTCTACTGGAACTGCAGATTCAGTGTAAATGGGAGTAGTCAAGTTCTTTAGTTGAGAGGGTAGCATAAGGACAAAGAGAGCCAATTTTGTTAGAGAAATCATCCTGATGTCAGAATTTCTGTAGGAAAACTTTCAAAATGCAGACATGAAGGAAACAGGAATTGTAGATTACGGGTGGGCCATTGAGAGAGCAGATAACATCTTAGGAGGGAGTAAAAAGTGGAAAGAAGCATCAAGAGTCATCTCATCAGTCACCATGGCAATGGAGAGATCGGGATTCTGATGGAAAATCCTGTGCCCTGAAGCCCTGAATGGAAGGATTGAGTACAAGGGAGGGGATGCTCAGCAACACCTGGGAGAGGAGCAGGGAAGAGGACAAAGTTTGCTGAGGATCACTTAAATTAGGGTCCTAGCTGCTAACAGCAAACTGCTTACATCAGCATGTCCAGACTCACTTTTCTTCAGGCTTGTGCTGAGACCACAAGCTGCCCCACATTTCTGTTTCTGAGACCTCATGACCCAACAAAGCCTTTGGTTTTCTAAGCCAGTGAATACAGTTGGCTCTGATGAAATAACAGCTTTGTTCTTCTGGGAGGCAAATGTCAGCTATGTCTGCTTTTGAGGTGAACAACTAGGAAGGCTTACATAATTCAAGTCTTAAACCAGAGAATAAATTAATTTTGGAGAATATGGTAGAGATGTGGGTGAATTACCTGTGGTCCGTCTGCTATAGGCTCAACAAGGTGAAGAAAGGATTGTTATATACTTCTAGCAGGATGCTTAGTTTTTTGCTCTCCTATTGAGACTTTTAGTTACCCCTAATAAAGGGTAACCAGAAAACAGATCTCATTAGTGAATTTTGGATCTTTTCCACTCCCAGGCCGTGTCTTTAGTATTTATTTTTAGTATTGTACCAGACCGAGCCCTTTAGGAGAAATTTTACATCCTGCTTCTTTTGCTGGAAGCAATATTACAAGTTCTTTTAAATAAATGAATCTTAAAGGTGTAGGTACTGAGTTTCGTAAGGCTGGAGTTTTTGTAGCAGCAGATAAAATTATGCCCACATTTCTACTACAAACCTCATTTTGGAAGGACCTGTAAGTCTTCTACAATAATACACTCATTTGAGGGGAAAAGAAAAGACTGGGGTACCAGAGAGTGCTTGTATTCATTAAATTTTACATTTCAGCTACCTGAAAGGTCCTTTTGCTCTAGAGGTGCCTGCTTAATTAGATAATTACACAGTAAACTTTAATGGTTTCTCTAATTTCATCGAGGATTAATGTGCTGGGAATTGAAGCTATTCTTTGAATACTGGAGACAATTCCTGCAATCTAGCATACTGACAAATGGGCAGGCTGTAAGGGAGATATTTGCAGTCCTGCTGCATGTACTCTGTCTCTCAAGTGAGTATATTTGTTCCCTTTTTTGCTGAAAAGGTGTTTCTTATGACAGACTGTCAGTCCACTACCATTTTTACCCTACTGTCCTTTTTGGGATGCTGCACAGCCAAACAGAGAGATCTTTTGGGAGAGGAGCAAGGATACTTTGTCCTATTCTCTGGATGCAAACAGCAGTTCATGTTGTCCTGTGCTAAGGTGTGTGCTCCCCTGTGCTCCAGAGTACAGAGCACGTGGGGTTGTGTGCAAGGCTGACCTCCTTTCCCTGCTGCTCTCAGGCAACGTTGTTTGACTAGGCTGGTGAATTATATAGTAGCCACTGATGCACTGAGCATGAATAATTCAAGATAGATTGAATTTTAAACTACTGAGAGCACTCTTGGAAGATAGATGAGCAGAGGTGGGATGCAAGTCAAACCCTTGGCACCAAAGCACCAAACCTGGGGCAAAGGGAATACCAAGCATTTAATTGCTTTTGCCGTGCCCAGTGTGATGGATGTCTTTAGCATATGGGCAAGAGCAACTGGGGGAAAGCAGATACAGGCAGTATGGAAAAAGGCACATATGGCATACAGAGCAACCCATACCTCAGCTCAGAGAGGCAAAATACCTTCTCTCTCATGACAGATGTTTAGTGTGTCTCCTCAGGGATGCTTCTCCCAACAGATTTCAGAAACTGTCCAGTGTTTCAAGGCTAAAGGGGGATGCAAAAAAAAAATCTCTTCTTGGCACTGTTCATTTGCCCTTGCCAGATAAAACATTTTCTATGTTTTTCCCCTAAGTGGGGGCCAAAACCCCTTTTTTTTTCTCTGAAAAAATCAAAAGTTTTGATAATAGTTACATCTGACTCTCAATAAAAGGGATACAATACAATTTTTTAAAATCAGAGGTATTGTTACCTTCTGGTATTCCTGTTTACTTAAATACCATCTGTTTACTGCAGTTTATTTATCTTAAAAAGCATGATGGTGTCAATAAATCAAAACCAGAAAGCATCACTAATAGTGCATCAGTGTTCAATAGTGTATTAGTGTTCAGGAGCATACACTATGCTAGAGACTGATAGCGTTTGCTCCCTTCAACATGTTCATTAACAACCACCAAAATATATAAATAAAATAATAAAATCCAGATATCTCCTAAAGAACACAACAGATTCAAAAGCTAAATCTTTGCATGCACTTTTGAAAAACTTAGAGGCTAGGAGACTTTTAAGTGCTATGATACCTAGTATCTCTCATTTTATTGGAATTTTTGTTTTTGGATTTTACTTGCCTCATCTTTTCTCCAAAAAGATACAATGCAAACAAACCCCTCAACACTAACACTGGAGGCCATAGAGAGTTTTTTGGGTTTTGGTGTTTGGTTTTTGTTTTTGTTTTTGTTTTGGTGGGTTTTTGGATGGGGTTGTTTGTGTTTTTGTGGGGTTTTTGTTTTGGGGGTTTTTTTTGTTGTTTTTTTTGTTGTTGTTGTTGTTGTTGTTGTTGTTGTTGTTTTGGTTTGGTTTTTTGTAACTTGTTAGAATTCTAAAATATTTCAGTAATTTAAAACAGCTAAGACAGTCTGGACATTTTTCCTTCTGCTAATCTTGAACTTCAGAGCTATCTGCCATAGAAGCAGTGATTCTATTTACTGTAATATGCTTTATGGCCAGATTTCTAAAGGCTCTATTAGCCACACTTAGAAGAGAACAAATATATTAATGTCAAATCAATAACTGCAGTTTTCTATGTAGCTTCTTCAAATAAAATATTTTCTCATGGTTGTGAAAAGTAGGTGCATATTTTTACAAAATATCTAATATGTCTTGATTTAAATAATAAAATCTTAAATCAGTTCATATATTCCCACATGTATGTATTTTTAGCACATAATTATAAAATTCCCTTTACCATTAGATAGTATTTAGGTTATTTTTATGTATTCAAATACTTTGCAATCCTGGCCTTTCAAATCCTGAGATTTTAAAGAGGCAGTAGACATAAGGTCTGTATTATTTAAACACTGTAGCCTTTGAGGCATCCATAGTACAAGAGTGTTATATTCTCTGAGATCAAAAGGCCAGCAGTTCTTGAGTAAGCACATCCCTCGTGGATTAATTATAATGAAATTACTCATTTGGAACACTATGCCAGAGCTTTGCACTATCCAAGATGCAGTAAAAATTTCATGTGAAGGTTCTTTACACTGGAAGAAATGCTGCAGTGGCAAAAGATGTTTTATTTATAGCAACCTTGTCTATAGAGGAGAGGGAAGAGCTACTGCACATTTTGAGAGCCAATATTTTTACTGTAGCATGTATTTTCCTTCAGCTACATTACAGCTTTGATGCTTAAAATAGATGAACATTATAGGAAGAATAAAAATGCACTTAGCTATTACCTTCATAGCCCTCACCTTTCAAATCTGGAAATACCCCTTTTAAAAACTATTAGAGACACTTTTACTTTGAACAAAATACCTGAAAATAAAAATGCTTGGGCTTTCTGAAACATACTTCAGAGGAGACGGCATTCTTGAAGATTCATAAATCATTCCCAGTCTGGTGAAATTGTTGGGAATTGCATCAGACCCAAGTATCCTTATAAACAGGACTGGTAGGTCTGTAGGCTCACATGGAGGCTCCTCATCTTTATGGCTTTGGTCTGTGCTCCTAATATCCAAACCAGGGGAAGTCCAACTTAGCCTATTTTCTAAGAAGGTGTTTATGCAACTCAGCAAAAGTTCAAGACAAAAAGCAGAGCTTGTTCAAACTAAGGTACTACTATATTATTATAGTCCATGGATGGAACTGCTTCAAATAGCCAAGGGGAGCAGGGAACTTGAACTGAACAGACCAAAAGTAGTATGCTGGAAATAAGATTTAAAGAAATATCAGAACAAACAACTCCATTTTCCCATCTTTTAAATTCTCTTCTGCCATGACTTTATTTTTTGTTTGAAAAGGTTAATTCCTCTGCAACCTCTTGGACCATGCATCTCCCTAGGCTCTTATCCCACTCAGCTGTGGATGACTACCATCAAGCTGGAATTAGGAACCAGGTGATAAACCTTTCCAGCTAAAGAAGAAAAAAACCTAAGAACAACTGACATATGAGAGCTATGCCATGCTTGACATGATGGTGTATTTATTCTCACACAATTTCTTTTTTTTAATGAGGGGTGGGTGCATGGTTTCTCTCTTTAACCATAGGGTCTAGACTAATTAATCAAAACAGCATCTTGTGACAGAGAGCAGTGCTGAGGGAGGGTCAAAGCAACCTTGACATTAGTGCAGATTTGTTATTCATGAGCATGGCTGTGCTGCTCTGTCCCTCCAGCAGTGAGTTCACACTGGAGGCCAGAGGCCACACCAGGTCACTGACACCAGAGATACCTTCATAATGTTTGAGTCTTCTTATCTTTTATTTAGCAAATTTTCTTACATTTTTTCTTCTTATTTTCCTCAAAGGAAATAAATTACTTTACAACAAGTATGCTAGTTTATCCCAAACTCTCTAGAAATGGTAGTAACTGTTTAAAGTCTCACATGGGACTTCTACTACCTTAGAAGAACCCCACAAAGTTAACATCACAATTAGCAAAAACTAAAATAAAGATTTAAAAAGCTAAATAGGAAATTTATGTTTAAAATATCTCTGTAGACACAGGCTTTGTTAATATAAATGCATTTTCTCTCTGTATTCTTTGCATCTATTTATTCTATCCATGCTAATACCCACGAGATAGATCAGATTTCAGGTCCAGGGATCCAATAGGGACAGTGAACCATTTTGTTAACATAAACCATTACATTAAAGTGGGCAAAACTTTTTTGATTCCCAAACATCTATAGATTTTATCTCTGTCATGGACTTCATGTAAAAATATTGGCTTTTCTGAGAGCTAGGAGCAAGAGATGATTGGAGTGAGACTGTACTAGAAACTATGTCTACTGAGACTGGTATTTCTACTGATGGACTTAAAGAGTACCATAAAGCAGATTTTCACAGTTGGAAAGATTGAAGTGACAAATGTGATGTGGTGAGACAATATTCTAAAGGTGACTCTGCTGCTTGGATGGTTGTGCCTGAATCTCTGACAATCTCTATTTAATTTGGAAGAATTTAGAGGCTGATGGAGAGAGAAGTCATACAAGCTAGGTTCAGATTTCTTAGACTACTCGTTTTAAAAATCAGCATGAACTTTGATTATAAAAATTTGGAGGTTCCAGCTGCATTGTTTTCCTTCAGTTTCATTATACTTGTGAGCATGAACTTTACTATATAAGGTGTGTTTTATGCAAGATCAACTTCAGCAGTTTCGACATAAATCCCAGGAGATTAACTGAGTAATGTAGGAATAAAAATTCCATATAATCATGTAGGATTACGTGAGGTGAATGGATTTACTTGTATTGCTGTCCAAATGAACATGCTCAACTGTAACTGTACCGTCATGAAACTTTCATCATCTTCCAGTCATTCTGGAAGTACCAGTCATTCTATAGTTTTATTCAAGATTTCTGTGTCACTTCTAAGACAATGTTAATGCTTCAGTGAACCACCTACTACCCTTTTACTCCAAAGGACAACAAAATATAATTCCAAACTCAGGATCTTCTGATAGTCTAACAACCTCCTGCTGTATAAGTGTATTATCAAACCTATTATTAAAGCTCTTTGGAAAAATCGATCTATTGGAAACAACATTTTGTTACAGAAGTTTATCTTAGTATATCATGATCCCTGTGATAAATCCATCAATGAGTTTATCCCAAACCAGTACAGGGTTATACCAGCAAAAGTCCCTGGCTGGCTTGTTAAGTGCCAAAATGTTATCTCTTTTCTTGGTAATAAAAGTAAGGAACCAATCCAGAACTATTCTCCATACTGTTCTCTGTAAAATGCTTAGGAATCAATTTAAATCATTCTACAGGTGTGATGGTTAAAAATATTGAGGTACAACTAAACTTAGAACAAGACTTATTTGTACACAGTGCTCCTGAGAGCAAACACGTTATCCATTTGCTTTATTTAAAGTAGTTGTATGCTTGTTTTAAAACCAAAAGCTGTCTTATTTTTCCCAATGCTATCTGCTGTTCCTCCCCATGAAACAGGACACATTATCTAGGAGTTGCTATTCAGGATTAAAACTTTATTTCTGTGGAATTTTGATAAGTAGATTTTGAGAGTTATGCAAAGAGGATTTTAAATAATTGTTTCATGGAAAGCAGTGTAGAAACACCTCAGAAAATACTTGTGCCTGCACATTCATGGCGTAGCGCTGCAGTATGAGAAATAGGGACTTGTTAATACCCAGAAGTAGTAGACTCATTACCACAGAAGTTTGACTAAGCCTTGCCTGCTATGCTCCTGTCTTAAAAGGAGCTCAAAGTTCTTTACAGTCTGATCCACTGTATGGAATGTCTGAGAATTTAACCCTACTCCAGCAAAAACCAGTACAACACTTGTAAAAATATTTTTTATCTTAAAATTAATTTATGTCAATGAAACATAAGCACCAGATGTTCCCATTCCAATTGACTGTCCCAAAACTTATTTAATGTGTTTTGGTATTGTTGGAAAATTTTGTATTGTGATACTTTGGAGAAAGCAGATAAAGGAGAAAACAGGCCTGGGAAAGCTGGTGGGAGTTCTGGATTGAGGGTAGATTCAGGATTTCAAGGAAGACAACTTTTATTCTTTCTCTCAATTATTAAAATAATTTCTTTTCATGATTCAGTATTCCTTTCTATTTTCCTTAAATCTATCTCCTTTTTTGCATAGCAGTATTTGTTCCCACCCCTTCTGATTAATATGCAAGAATAACCCACCAATTCTCTTTCATTTGCTTCCTGATTTGCTGTAAAGAGAGAGAGAGAAATTCTTTCTATCATTTCACTAGAGAGAGGGGACAAGATAAAATAACAGAAGAGAGAACACTGGCATATTTCCTTGCTAACAGTTTAAGTAGAAATCTGGTTATGTGGCAGATTATAGGAAAATAAAGTCAGCTTTTGTACACATAAGCAAAAGCTGCCATGCCCTCCTGTCTTCTCTGTGCTGCTGGATTGATGTTTCAGCATAAATGATCACAGTTTAGAAAGTGACTGATGAGTGAGACTCATAAGTTAATGGATGTTGCTTCTGTTTGAGTGAAAGAAGAGTGCTACCTCAGGACAACTCGATTCAGCTGCTGTTGCTTTTGGCTAACAAGCTCTGGGGTAAAGGAGCACGAACAGTCATAGCTGGCTTGGGGTGGGTGTAAACATTTGTTTTACTGCTATTCTCATTTTTGTACAGAAAGTGAAATAAGTACGATAGCAAATAACATATTTTTTCTAGAATAATTACATGCCTACTATCAGTTATATTGTACAGGCAATGTTATCAAGGTATCCCCTTCATAAGCAGAACTGTGGCAGTAGTACAGTGTAGCTAAAAAAAGAATTTTTGCAAAGGATCTGCATGTAAGGAAATGATCTGCTTTATGCTGCTAAGTAGCTCCTCTAGCATACTGACATCCCAGCCTCTAACCAGTGTATTTAGCTGTCATATTCAAACATGGAGTTTTTTATCTCTGTTCAGGGCTCTGCAAAGGGAGTCGAATTGCAGTAGAGCCATACTGACACCAGGAGGTTACCAGCATTACTGGTCAAAGGTGGATGAATGCAGAAGTGCTAAAACATCTCAGAAAAGCTTTTAAAAAGTTCAATCAGTAAACAAAAATGGATAAAAAACCCAAACCTGAATGTCCACTTTCAGTGCAGATTTTTTTTCCTGATGTTCTATTTTCAGGATACATATCCTCTTGTTCTTGGGGATTTCAGGCTTTTCAACTAACCCTGAGTACTGCATAATTGTGAGAATGAAGAGTTTCTTTTGATAGTCACAATAAAGTGCAAAAGCATTAATAGAAAAATCTCTGCATGACTAAATTTGAGGGTCCAGCAAAACAAAGGAAAGGTGCACGTCTGAAATTCCAAAAAATAAAATATTAGAGAGGTGATTCTTTTTCTTTCTCCTATATATTAAGATATGCTGCTAACTGGCTAACTTTTAGCACATCTGTTGAGCCATTGTTTTGTCTGCTCCCTCTTGCAAAAGCAGGAGAGATCATTTTGAAACTATTATGAAATTTGAGTTCTGTATCACTACAAACCAGTTTTGGAAAAGAAGATGCAGAGCACATGCCTCTTTGGTGCACACTATCCAAAATCAGCCCTGTAGAAAATACATGGCATTTGTAGAGGCAACTGACAAATTTCAGACCCCTTGAAGACTGAAGCAGCAACAATCAATCAAGAAAACGAGAACAGAAAATGAAGCGTACACATTTGTGAAGTGGATGGAAACCTTTGGAACTTAGGGCAAACTTTAGGCTTCAACACAATCAAAATATCAGGAAATCATCCTGGATTTGTTTAGAATCATAAGTATGAGGCTATGGTATCTTCTTTAATATCAAGTTCATCTAACTGTGTCATGATCAGTGATAATCTGGGCAGTGATACTTAGTGTTTAGCAGCAGGGAAGATGAAAATATCATGAAGTTTTATCTCAGCTAACCAGCTTAGCAATATAAATCAAAATATAAATATTAGTGTTACAGCTGTTCTTGGTGGGTAGAGGTTATTGGACATAGGCCAGATATTGGTGTGGTGCACCAAATCCAACTCTGAGCTGATTAATGTGTGATACAGGACTTAGGGTATTTTCTCTATAAAGTCTTGGTTGGGTCTTTGAATATTGTTTTGTAAGAATATGATACCTTCTTTTGTGTTGCTCACTGCAAAGCTTTGTTAGGCATTATGACCCCATTCTTTCGGACAAGTAAGTTGAAATGGCTTGGTCACCTTGATTTAAATTAGAGAATACAAGTGAATGTCAAGTAACTTTGTTGGTTTTTGTAGGGAATAAATATGAACTATTAGTACCTGTCAAAGACATGAAGGATAGAGAAGGGCCAGACAAGATACAAACTCTGATTTCATTGAAATGTGGTTCATTTTTGGAGGGGTTACCTGCATGGAAGTGCAGACTGTGCAATTACGTGGCCTTAATTCAGGCACAGCATTATTTCAGAGCATTTGTGCATCATAACAATTTAATTAATTGTTTGGGCAATTAATTTGTTAGGGATTTAATTCTAAGTGTTGGCCTGAGCCCTTCCACTGCATTGCCACTAGGTGGGGAGGTCGGCTAACAGTTTGGAAAAATCTGTGTCTTTCCCTGCGCGGGGAGGTACAGGATCCCTGTCCAGGGCCCGGTGAGCAGGGAAGGGATCCCGCGGGCGTGGAGCTGGTTCTCCCAAAAGTTTAAACCCACTCTACATGGGAACCCAGTATGACTCTGCTGCTTGAGTGAGCTTAAGCTGTACGAAATTATTCCAGCTTCAAGTTAATTCTGCCTTTTTTCCCAATGAGTTGTGAGATTTTAAACTCCTTGCATAAAATTAATCACGATTTAGATTCTAGTAAAAAATGAAAAGGAGATTTGAAGTAAGATTATTTTTCTCTTCCAGTGAAATCTCTGTTACATTTAAAATCTCTACTGTATGATTCCTCTCCATATTTTCTCATTAAAAATATTACAAATAAACAAGTAGAAGAGTGGGATAATTCTGCACACAAGACTACATGCTAGCTGCCTTATTTAAAATCTCTGATCTTTATCATTTTTAGAGACAATCAAACCTTCGGTTATTCCCTTCATCCTCAGTCCCTCCATCCATCCCTACTCTTTTATTTATCAAAACGACAGTTAGACACCACATTTCCATTTCACATCCCCAAGTACTTAATGAAATAAATATTTGTTTTCATTTTAAATCATAACTATAATGAATATACGAACTACACTTAGAACAAAATTTCAAAAAACATAAGAGTGTTTAATTGGAAAAAATGTGAAAATTCAAGTTTGGTTTTTCTAGTGAGCTGGAATGTCATAAATGTTGGCTAATAGCAGAAATATTTATATGACTGGGTAAACAGAGGCACAAATCATAAAATGAACAATTTTTTTTCTGCCTAAAAGATTAATCTTATAAAACATGAGAACCTTGCAAGGAAAACAACAATTTAGCAAAGCATCTGTATTTTGAGAATACGTATTTTTTATATACTTCCTTCTAAGTTATAGTTTGATGTACTTATTTGTCAAACTCACAGGACAAAATCCTAATTGTAAACTTTAATTTCCTCCCCTGTCTTACTTAATTCATGCCATTATATATATGCCTAGTGCCTTTTCCCATCTCAAGTGAAAAAGCTGCAACTTGTTTTCAAAGCTAAACTGCAGTTCTCTGCCAGAGAACAGCAAAGTGGCATCTAATGTACAAGGTGCTGTGAGAATTGGGGGAAGAGGTCTGTGGATGTCTTCTGGGGTTTTTTTGTTTACTTACTCAGCAGGTGTTCTATAGATCTTAAAAGTGAATTTTAAAAAAAACCCAACCATTTTTGGACTTTGGAGTTTTTAATTGGCCAAAAAATAATCATTTACATATTAAAATACAGTAATTTTCAAATGCAATAAATAATATACCCTCTGGCTAGATATAAAACTGACTGAAAAGAACCAAAAAATATCAGAGAAAGAGGCAAAACCAGATTCCAAAAATGTAGACTCTTAGGAGAGAAAGGGAAAGCATGCACTGGGAAAAGCACTGTGTGTTATGGTCTGGTTGACAAGGTGCTGATTGGTCAAAAGTTGGACTTGGTGCTGTTGGAGGTCTTTTCCAACCTAAATGATTCTGTGATTCTGCGATCTCTAGTAAGAAGGAAATGAACTATGATTAAGCTCATATTACATAAATATGTGGTGTTGATTTTTTTAATTTATCTTTTTAATTTTTAGACTTGTTTTCTATCAAAAACACTGAAGCAGAAATACATTTCGCTGCTTCTTCTATTAGCTTAAAGAAGAAAGGCAGCAAAGGGTTTCTGTTCTTACTGCTATGGGAGACAGGAAGGCTGTCAAACTTTGTTATATGGAAAGATGTCCAGCCCTGGCTGAAATTCAACAAAGTTATTTTTACATTTGAGACAAGATGTGGGTAAAATCAGGCAAAATATCACAGCCTTTCCATGTGTCAGGCATCTCTTCTCAAAACCAGCTTTTCCAGTGCTGCTTCCCAAATTTATTGGGCATAACTAAGTGAAGCAATCTTAAATCTGAGTGGCACTTGTGTGCTACGATGAAAAGACACTCATATATCTAACAGATGACCACTTGTTTGCATTGGACTCTATACTTTTTATAAGTTTAAAGAAATTTTTCTCAAGTGATAAATTCCATTGTGTATAACTCTCAGGAAAACTTCATATTGTTGATGGCAGATTGGAAATGGAATTCTTGACTTGCATTTCTGTGCTGAAAGTGAATGAGTAAACAAAATACTTTCCACAGTTCTGAACCCATATTGATAAATTATTCTAAAATGTGGAGAATTTGGAGAATGTTACTGTAAGTTTTCAGGTTTCAGAAGAGAGGGGTAAAATGGTTACATCCACTGTATTTCTTTAGTCTATTTTTTTTCTTACATGACTTAACACTGTGTTATATAGATTTCTTAGGTCCAAATGAAAGAAATATCCTTTTGCCTGTCTTCCTTCCAATCAACTGAGCTATATATGCAGGATTAGATCTCCAGCATTTCTATAGTACCGTACTGGAGACCATATCCTTGCTCCCATGAACATTTGCAGCCACTGGGTGGAGAACTTGTCTAACAAAATATCTCATTATGACAGAGTGAAAATCAATCCAACTGTACTTTGCTGGCTGGGCAAATTTGTCTAATACAGGTCGTATATTAGGCTCTCTTTTTCAGTGGTCAACGTGGTTCAATTTCCAGCTAGGACATAATTTGCACAATAACCTGAAGCTGAAATTAATACTCAGAAACAAGCTGTACTTGGCTTACGAAAAATCCATTAAGCTGTCTGCATTAGAGGAAGAAGCTGACCAATGGAGTTAAAGCACATTTGTTATACTGTAAGAAGAAAGTTTCAGACAAATATCACAGGAACCAGGATGACACTCCAATAAGGTAACTTTAGGTTTAATCTCAACTGCAAATAAGAATATTATTACGATGATTTATTTGTAGTACTAACTTGTCTAAAGGAATCGAATGAGATCAGAGCCTCACTGTGCTAAACACTCTGCTTTTGTGTCTGGCAGAAGACTGTACCTTCCCAGTGGAGAGTGTTTTTAAGTAGATAAAAGTAAGCATTATTTGGAAGGCCAAAGAACAAAGCAGAGTGGTCCAAAATCACAGAGCTGGTTAGGGACAAAGCTAAGGACAGGATCCAGGTTTCTGAGCTTAGGTCTTGTCTTCTTCATAGAATCATAGAATGGTTTGGGCTGGAAGTGACCCTAGATATCATCTAGTTCCCCACCTCCTGCCGTGAGCAGGGTCATGTTTCATTGGACCAGGCTGCTCAGAGCCCCATCCTTCCTGGACCAGAACACTTCCAGGGATGGGGCATTCATACCTTCTCTGAGCAACCTGTTCCAGTGCCTCGCCACCCTCTTAGAGGAGAGTTTCTTACTACTATCAAATCTAAGCCTCTCTCTCTCGGTTTCAAGCCATTCCATCTTGTCCTATGTGGCCTTTTATTCTTGTTGCTCCCAGCCTCTGTGACACTATGACTTAACCTTGTCATTTTGTTGAATGAAATTTCAAAATACAGCATGTAGTATTTTAATATCTGATACAATTCAGAGATTTTGTGAAACAGGGAGATCTGTGGAATTCTGGTGCACCCTGTTAAGAACTACGCAACTTGAAAATTATTACTTTTTAAATATGTGTGATGTGAAGCTTTCTGGGTTTTAGTTAAAATTATCTCCTTTATATTTCTATCAAAAAACCCCCAAAACTTTGTCACAAAAAAACCCCATATCGTTGAATAGACTAAATTATCAATAATTTGAAGAGTAGCAAATTTCATTATTCATTATAGATAACATGAACTGGGTTCATGTGGGTGCCTAAGCAATATCTCTTGAAATCCTTGTATATGTGTATTCTCCAAAAACAGCATTACTCAATTAACCATTTACTTTCCACCCATCTTGCTGGACAAAGTTCCTGTTGCTAATGATTATTCAAACAACGAGTTTGTGTTAGTAGCACATAGACTGAATATTCAAGCTATTTTGTGTCTTAATAAACCAATAAAAAATCCTAATTGGTTCAGATCAAATAAAAGCATCTCTGTTTTTGCTCATTCAAACCAGAAACTAAATTATTTTGTGTTGTGCTAACCATGGTATTTGTATTAGGCTAACCAAAGAGAAAAACATTGTTGCAGATATGATGTACTACTGGTGAAATAATGTTGTCCTTTTACCTGACAGTCCAAGGAGGTTCAGCTAATTTTCCCAGAAGCTTGAAACTCAAATTCCTCTTTTTTTCTGAGAGAAATATCCTGTGTCTTGTGCTGTATTCACTCATTTAATATGGCATTCTCTCATATGAAAGGTGCTAAATTTTCCAAATGGATATTTAAATATTCTTTGATCCTAGTATAAAATATACTTATTTAGTATCCAGTGGCCAGAATACTGATCCGAGCCTCAGGAAAGCTGTTCTCCATTCACTGTGCCATGAATTAGAATAGTTCAGGAAAACTCCTGATAGGGCATTTAGAGCTCTGTCTTTCACCAAATAGATTTAAATTTGGAGTTTTCCCAAGAAACTGGGTTCTGCTGAAAGCTGTTACTAGATGAGGGCTGTCTTGGTGAAGCAAGATAGAAATAAGTCTCTTCCCACTGTCATCCCATTATATTCCCTAGGACTTTAAGTTATATGATTATAGAGAGGTTCTGTCTGCTAAAAAGGCAGAAAAAGTGGTCATAAACTTTCATTACAGAATTGAAGAGAATAGGTCTGGATTCAGCCATAGCTGTGTGGCTGAGATTCATGAGTTTAATTATTCTACCACATCCTTTTAACCTCACTAGCAGAACAAAAGTTGATATTCCCATGTTTTCCTTGCTGAACTTAAGTAAGCTTATTCTACCTTTCATGCACAAGGACTTTTATTTTAAGTTTACTGACTTAGACAAATAAGGAGTAAGCAGAAGTAGGGAGGGAGGATGCAGGGAGAGCTTTCACTTGTAGTCCCCCAAAATAAATTTTGGAGGAATTTACCTTTTTCTGTAGAAAACTATGAAAAAGAATCAAGCTTAGTGTTCAAAGCTGGGCAGTAAGAAGGCTGCCCACATTTGCAAGTACCCACATCTGACTTAGGTACTGAACCAAAGTTAATGACAAGAAGCCTGTGCCCCATTTGAAATCTGTTTATTGTTATTAACTCCACTGTGGAATGATATTTTTTCAGCTTGTATGTTGGACTGTGCAGCAGAAAGAAAGGTAATCAACTCCTGGCTTTCCGTGGATGTTCAAACACGTTCCCCCTTTCCCTCCCCGATATATAGTTGTCACAGTGTAAACATTCTGCTAAATATTTCCTCCACCTGCTTCAAACAATTAAAGAATCATCTCTTAACAGGAAAAATAAATGTACCAAATGTCACAATGCCTCAGGGGGATCGAAAATGATAAAACAAATGTTGTAACATTCTATTTTTGATCCAAAGGTAAACAAAAGAAATGATGTGTGTACGTGTGTATACACACAGATTCACTCTATTGGTCATGTAATCCATCACTGAGGCTGTTGGTTAAGGGATAAATTACAGTTCCAACATATTTTCCAAACATTTAAACCTTTCTCATAAAATTATTTTGGGCTGAAAAATATCTCCTGCTCATTCTCAAGCCAGGTCTCGGAAGTGAATTTTCTTGGAAGGGTTCAAAAAAATATGTTCAGTGGTTTTATTTTCACATAATAACTTTGAAATACATTAGTTGACATTTTCCAGATGCACTTTTGTGCTCAGGAGCTCAAAAGAAGCCCTTATTCAGGAGATGGAATAAGTGACAAAAAAAAAAAAGAAGAGAATTTTTTTACCTTTAACCCTTCTTATTGTTATATGAGAAAAACAATTTTGTTCTAATTGAAAACCTCTAGTTTCTTCGGAAGCATAAATCTGATAGTTCTTATTGTCTCCTTTTGTTAGGGCTAAATTCTGCAAGAAAGTGTAGAACCGCTCTTTCTAGTAAAGAGTATTTTTTTTTTCCAGGAAATTAGACTAACTAGGCCTTTCACTGGTGCAATGCATAGGAGGTGGCTCAAAGAGGAAAGGGAAGAAATGCCTCACTGTTTTCCCTTCAGAGCTTCCAGGAAGTGGTCTTTTGAATTAGAGATGAAACAGGAGATTTGAGGAGAGCTCAAGCTTTGGACAGTGTGTGTGGATGTCTAAGGAATTCAGATTGATATTTAGAGATTTAGAAATCTCCTGGAGGCCAAAAAAAAAATGAGGGCTAGCTCTCAGCAATCCTCAGAACCTTGTGCACAAAGGATATCTGTTACTATTTTTTCTCATAATCAACACGCTCATTTATTAGACATGTATATTGCTTTGTGATATTGCGCTCTTGGCTGTTTAGGGGGAAGCCTGTGTATGTTCTTACTGCTTCCTTGGTGCCTACTTTTGTGTTCAGGCTTCTCACTGTCAGATAACCCTGGGACAGAAATAATCCATAACTGTCTCTGTGTGGATATCTCAAGATAATCTCAACATGAAATAACTGACAAATCATTTGACTTCGAGGCTTCAGTTAATTTCTAGATCCATTGTGATTTTGTCAGGCAGCTCAGGATACATTTGAATTACCTTTGCAAGGGTTAATTCTAGCACTTGAAATATCTTTTGGAGTATTGACCTGCACCAACCTCCACAGTGCTGTGGCTACACTCCTGCTCATGGTCCTAATGTGATAGAAAGAGCTAGCTCAGGGAATTCTATGCTCCAGTGCAGGCTGCGCCCTAGACATGTACTGACTGCTTCTAAAATAAGTGTAAGAGGAATAGCAGGGATTTTGTGAGGATAAATATATGAATGATTGTAAGATCCATGGTTCTGCTGAGCCATGTGCCTGCCTAGACAGAATAGAAGGAGATGCAGCCCTGCAGAGTGAGAGTGTACAATATTGTTGATGCAGTGGCCTTCCTTTTTGGTGCTGTTCCTGGCTAATAGCATTTAAACTGCTGACATTTGAATCAATAGCTAGTTATCCCTTTTCAGAAAAGAGATCATTCGATAATGGAAATGACAATGAAAGCAAAGGTGGACTCATGTGGCAAAATGAAAGCATTCTTTTCAGTGGCCTTAGCAGAGTTCTCAGACCTCTTTCCTTAGTTTCTGCTTTCAAAATTTCTGCTCCTGTTTCAAAAGACAGTTAGCCTTTTCCTGGGTGCCCTGCTTAAACACTGACAGGACTTTTTAGATGTTAGACTTGATTATTTTATCTGCTCAGAAGACTTCATCAATCTGTCTTATTCTCTGAAGAAGGTAAATAAATTAAAACTGGATAACATGTAGACTTGTCTACAAAAGAGCATGTCCCTGATGCCATATGCTGGACCCCAACACTTAATGATTTTGAAATTGCATGCTTAAGAATGAGATCTAAAAAGGGGAAAATAATCACTGGATTTAAAAGTGTCCAGTCAAAAGTACATGCACCCCCAGCTTTGTCTAGTAATCTCCCATTAAAATCAGTGAAACTCTCCCTCTGGCTTCATGGAACTTGTACACAGTCCATATGAATCACATTGTCATTTCTGTATTTACAGTTTGAGTTAAACCTGGGGCCACAGTAATTTCCAAAAGGGCAGGAAGGGACTGTTGACACTGAAAAAAAATGTGCAAACATTGGTGCAAATGAAGGCCTATTTCTGTTGAAGCCACTTAGAAAGGGGAGCAGAACAATGTAGTGAAGTAAATGAAGATTTCATTGTGAATTTTACAACAGTATCAGGTTGCAGCAAGAGTTAAAAGTACTTTTTCTGGGGATTGTTGGCACAGCATCAGATTCTGAATACAGAGTGCTAAAGAGGATGGAAAAACTTAAGTGTCTTTATATTTTAGGATGCATTACTACATGCACTTCAGCCTCTTCCTCACAGGTTTGGCTCATTTTTCTGAAGCTTTAAATAGCTAAAAAATGGCTTTCTTATGTTGCCCTGATATTCTATTATATTCTGTTCTTTCTTTCTGGCATGTATGATATAGTGTAATGACATCACATCCATTAAATCTGTCTCTCTTGCTTTCAGATACTTGTTTAAGGTTAACTGAGGCACACGGTTCTATTTCATGTGTTTGATGCTATTGAAACTGCAGAGCTCTAATTCATAATGCCTTTAAAACAATGAAAGAATAACCAGTAAATGGGTCACTGAAGTTGATACAGGGCTTCTGCACTAACAATACTCTATATTTTATATATGATCAAAACACTTTTCGTTTCCTTAGGTCTTCACATTGCCAGGGAATGCAATCCATATTTTGTTTTCTTTTTTGTAAGGGCTGATAATTTGATAATAGGTATATTAAATTTAATATTAATACCCTCTTAACTACCTGAGAAGTGACACCTACAGTACTTCCCATCATGAATCTTTTGTTAAGCAGTTATTGAACTGGGATGAATATTACATGTATGTATATATACATACATATATGTACATACATAAAATGATAATACCAGAAATACAACAATATGAGAAGACTGATTAAGTCTGACACAGTCATAAAATTAATTGGTTTTTTCCATATCTCTATTTAGGGACTAACAAGAATTTGAAAATGGCAACATTGTCTCTCTAACAAGTACATAGAGAACAAACCAGCTCTTCAATAACATATTTTAAAATATACTATTGTACATAGTAGAGCTAATTTGAAAATGGCAGATGAAGATCATATAATTCGTGAGCTTCAGACAGGTAAATGTGCTGTGTAAATAGTGAGATTGAGATGGTTTCTTTCCAAGCTGTTTCCTTGCAATTTTTTGTATTTGTGTATTAGACATGATACTCCCCCAACCCATAGCTTTTCTTCTCCATGAAGGGGAAAAATAGCTAATACGATTTGACATCTGGAGATGCTATGTAGTGTTGCCTTTTTGTTTTGTTTCACTTTGGGGTAGGAGCAGGGCAAGAAGGAGATATTTGTGAAATTTTGTTTATTTTTTTCTTCTTTTTTTTTCCCACCAGAAATTAGCAAGAAAGTAGATTTTCCAAAGTTTTACACAGTAACTCTTTTTTTCAAATGGCTTTTCATTATAATTGCAGAATCATTCATTTAAAATTATATTCTTACTGAAAAGGAGTCCTGAAAGATATTTATTTAGTAAAGATTCTTTAATATCCAGCCTTTTTTGTTCATGCTTTAACCCTGATTTTATTTTTCTTCTTTTTCCTTCCATTTTACTGGTTAAATAAAAATAATAGCCTGCGCAGTGGGAATGAAATTTAAATTAAAAATACTATCTATTTTAAAAGCATTTAAAATCCTCCAAAACCATAGAAAAAACATAATTTAATGAAAAAATATAGAAGTTATTGTTGTGGGTTTTTGTTCCCAGACAGCTTTTTTCTCTAGAAATGGGTATGAATCATGGTAAGTTTTTTAATAGTAGTAATCAGAAGGCTTTGCAACTGAAACCAGTCAAATTACGGCTTCTAAATGTAGACTTTTTTTTTTGTTAAATGTTTAGTATAGCCATTCGGGGAAACATAATGTTGTTTGCTGCTAACTAGCACAGATTGAAAGTATTTTTCAGTCTCGATGTTGAGTTGTCTAAGAACCTCTGTTTATATTGCATCCTATTTATGTAAGAAAATGAACTTCATTTTGAAGCTAGTATCTTTGAAATAGAGGATAATTTGCACTGCATGGATTCTGTCTGCAATATCAGCTAAGTTTGCAGAGAAAACTACTGGTAAAAACAGCAGTGTTCAAACAATTTCACACAACCACATCTTTATCCCATACTGGTAGAACTCTATGGATTAGAGGTGTGACAATTTACTTAAACATTATACCAGTGTAAGTCCTAATAACTCTTAGTGTAATTATATATGTTAAATTTCTAAATCAAGTGACCAAACTTTTTTTTTTTTTTTTTTTTCAGAAACACCATTTGTGTCTGCTTGTTGCTTTTTAATTTCTGGTAAAAATTATGACAGAAGAATCATATTCAAGAAGTTGGTCCTAAAATGCTATTGCAAAAACCTTTCTCTGGTAAATTTCCAGAGGGATTGAGCTCCTCTTAGTCCTAGTGAATGAGATTTGCTTTGTGATTCTTGAAACAAACCCTAGGTTGAAGACAAGCTTATGAAGGCACTGGCTGATCTCGTGTGACACTGTGTTTGTTCAAACAGTTTTTGTCAAGGAGCACAACTTCTACCAGCCTGGGAATGACTATTCACTATGGAAAGGCAGACTTCCATGCTTTGGAGTAAAATGCACAGGTATAAACATCAGGCCCATCTATACTGATAATGTCATATAAATTTGCTGAATGATTCCAAGGCAGAAGTTCTGAAGGGAAAAGTGAAATCTAAAAAAAGCTCTTGTACTTCAGGGGTGCATAGCTACATCATTAATTATTTTCATTATTTTACATAAAGGATTTATTGCTTTCACAGAACATTCTTTGCCATAATACTAGAGTACTGCACAATGGAGACTGCTCTTTCATGCATTTTCCACAGATTTGCAATGGATTTAACTACAACAGTGTTTTAAATAGAGATGGCATAGAGGTTTAGGCAATACTCAGAAAGTTTAACTATCAGCATTCTCCTTGGCACAGATTTCAAATAGATCACCTAATATTTTCCCAGACAATTGTCAAGAATGGTTTGGGAGATAGTTGGACTGAAGATGGACCTAGTAAACGGTATGTATCATAGTTGTGGGAGAGAAAAGAGTTTAGCTGTGTTATCTTATTAACCACTAGGTTCAGTACCTTAAGTAATTTGTTGAGCTTACGAATGAATAAGGTTTTATATTTGAGTCTTCTGAATCTTTGAAAAATATCCTATCCGTGGGCCCTTCTTTCTTTTGTTTGTGATTGCTCCATACAGGAGGTTTTCTGTATTTTTATAGTTCTAAATCTTCTGCCATTTACTTTTGAAATTAACCAAGTCTTTGAATAACCATGTCTTATTCAAGGCATGTGTAGGGTTTTGTCTGAACAGCGTTAAACACGATTCAGTGAATAGCCTGTGAGGTCCTTGGGGCACAGGTTTTTTTCTTATTTTTATGCTTTCACTTTATTGGGTTGATTTTCTAACAATTTCAGCTTGTCCCCGAGAATACAGGTGCTCTCTAAGCCTGAAAATACATTCCTCACTATTCACTCTTGCTCTTGAGCATTTCCGATGCAACCAGATGCGATGTGCTTCTGATATTTTGAGTGTCCTGGCTTCCTAACATTTTTTTAAAGGGTCATTCACTTTACTGAGAGTTTTCAACTGAATGAAAAATCCACTGTATTTGATTTTTACATTCTCACATGCTAAAAGAAGAGTGAAGTACAAAATTATCTTCTTTGAACTTAAAAATTACCGTGTCAAGACTGAATTACAGACACGATGAGGAGATGCATCTTATCCAAATGACACGTGTGTGCTAGTTAATATTAGTACGACAACAAGAAGCGAAGAAGATTTCCAGAAATCCTCAGCATCTAAGTCTCGATTTTCAAGACATGGTTATCTCCTGTCTAGTGCTATAATGACATAATATTTTTAAGAGTTGATATCTCCCCCCTTAATGGGGCAGGTGGATGAACTCATTTGGAAATCTAGTTCACTACATACTGGAAGAGGAATGCGAGATCAGATTTTTTTTAATGCAGGTGTATTTGTTAGAACTCTGGAATAGCACAAACCTATTTCATTTATATATATTTCAAACTTCTGTTTTGTGGAAAGATTATGTTGCTCTCAAAAGGCCAGGTATTACATCAAAACTACAGGTGAAAACCCATGATTCCATTAGCTATCATCAGTGGTCTCATTTGTCACCAATTATTATTTAACTTCATAAATCTTTGAGGATTTTGCAAGTAAGGCTCATGCAGCTTTGAAACTTTTTTTTGGTGTGGTTTTTTTTTTTTTTTAATCTGATTATTCACAGCTTGCTAATTTGTAATTGGACTTTTACAACTCAAAAACCTCCAGATTTCAGAAAAGTAATTTATCTTTTCTTGGTTTAATTGTGGTATTCACACTCAAAACTGCGGAGTGAGATTGCTTCTAGTGGGTTGTATGCAGTGTTCTGGAACTAATAAAATATATTATTGATTGCTTAATGAAAAGCACTGTGTTCATACAAATTTACTGTGGCTGAGGATAGATATAACAGCTACTTCATATTCTGTTTGGAGGATTACCTGCCATATTACTTGGGTGTATTTCTGCATATCAAGTGTGCTTTTAAATTAAGTTATGGTTGCCTACAGGGCGCTATATTGGGTGGCTCCATTAAGGTGCCCTTATACTTTTCCTTCCATGCAGTGCTACCCGTTGCTTTTAATTTAGCTTAAGATCATCAAAATTAATTATGATAGAGTGTATTAAAAGTTGAAATAGCAAATCAAGGAGTTTTATTAAGTGCCCTTTAGATTTCCTTATGTGTTTAGTGGTTTTAGTTTTTTATTTGCTCATCACAGTCTGATTCATCGTGATTACTATGAAAAAGATCAGTAAAGCAGAACAAAAATATCTGACTATGGTGGTAATAACTACAACTTTCATTTCCTAGCTGGGTTTGATATCCCTACCAGCAAAAATAAATGTATAACTGTTCTAGTACTGGTGTTGACTGCTTGTAGTTGCCCTTCCCCTGTCGAGATGTTTGGTCTGTACACTTGGCAGCAAAGCAGTGGTTGTATTTTAGGCATATGAAAATGCTGCTGGTCTCCCTACATCATCCTAATGGCAAAAATTCCAGCGTCAGTGGTGAATACTATCACTACACTGCAGCTCTCACTGCACTGTGATAAGTCTTGTGGTGGGGAATGATCTCCCCCAGTGTCTGCCAGACACGTCACAGCACACCTGCTGCACTGAGTGCTCATGGCAGGATTTATTGTAGTTGTTTTTGATGCACCGTTGCTGTGGACAGGTGAACACCTATCCACTGGTCCTCTGGGGTGAGTTTGTTTCTGTACTGTGTTGGTTGCTGCTGCAGGGCATAGACCTTGTGAGGGTCCTCTAATCTACTTGGTACCGAAGTGAATCATTAATTCTGTCATTCTCATTCATACCTAATAAACCTTTGGCTTCCTGTGAAAGAAGAGAAACTTTCTTCACACAAATGCTTGAGGTTGCTCAGTCCTCTGCATCTGCTGCATCTCTATTAGTGTCTTATCACCTAGCTTCTCAAGCTGAAATGACTCAGGGTGGGATGCATTTGCAACTGGAGAGTAAGGCCTGGCATTCGTTAGTGACATTGCATATACAAAGCTCCACGTATAGGAGATTGTGATATCCATGGTGAATCCTGTGGGATGTGACAGTGGTCAGAACAGGGATTCCTAGGCTCCAGGCAGTAGCTTGAAGCCTGTGGGAAAGCCAAGTACAGAACTCTCTCAGTCTGGCCTGGGAAATCATAAGGAGGAGCCCAAAACAACCTTGTAGATAATCCTCCTTCTGACACCTGGTGTTTTTCTAACTTCTTGTTTACTTGTAAGAAGACAGTTGAGAGGTGTTGCTCTAAATGACCAATCTTATTGATTGTACTGAAACACTGTATAAAACAGTCTGTCTCTTTAAAAATCTTAGCTATAAGGCCCTCTGAAGAACTGGAGTTCTATGTATCGTTATGTGAGCCACCCAAATTGTAACAATAGAATTCCAGACCTAATGACATAATTAAGAATATGATCATAGGCAGATAAGCCACCTACAAAACTCAACCTGGAAAAGGGTACCAATGGGGAGCAAAGCCAGATGGACCCCCTTACGCATCTGAAGGAGATCAGTTTGTTGTAGAAATTGCACCCTTTATATACCTTTTGTCTCTACCTGACATAACTGAAACCAAACTGAGACCTCACAGAACTCAATAGAAGGAAGGCGCCCATTGGCTGGCCCAGGTGTAGCACTGCTGTTCACATGTTCTATCATCCAATCACCTTTCTGCTCATACTCTGTCCACACATCCCTTCATCCAATCACCTTTCTGCTCGTACTCTGTCCACACATCCCTCCAGCCCTGCTGCCACCTGACTCTCCTCACTCCTGACTATCTCTCACCCCTCAACCGGCTTCCAACCTTCCAGCCTGCCACTGTTCTTTTCCTATAGGGCCTTCTGGTAAGAATAAACCTTAAACACTTTTACAATTATAAACCAAACCNCTATCATCCAATCACCTTTCTGCTCATACTCTGTCCACACATCCCTTCATCCAATCACCTTTCTGCTCGTACTCTGTCCACACATCCCTCCAGCCCTGCTGCCACCTGACTCTCCTCACTCCTGACTATCTCTCACCCCTCAACCGGCTTCCAACCTTCCAGCCTGCCACTGTTCTTTTCCTATAGGGCCTTCTGGTAAGAATAAACCTTAAACACTTTTACAATTATAAACCAAACCCTACAGAAGAGATCCTGCATGTGGTTCAGCTATCATGTATTCATTTTTCTCATGTTGTAAAATCATAGACTTTTAAGTGAAAAGACAGTGTAGCCATCTATGATCAGCCTTAACAAATCTATCCCCTTTACATCACCCCAGGTAATATATTCAAAACATGTACAATACCCACTGATATGTGGATGGACATGGCCTTACTAACCATAGCCTTCTTTCAGAGGTTTAATAATTTAATGACCAACAGAATAACCCAATACTGGTACTTCAACCACTCCACTGAAATAAAGTACATAACAATCTCTGCTAAACAGAGCAGTACTCAAACACGTGTCCTGAGTGGACTCAGGTCAAATCAGCTCCTCATTTCTAGATGTAGCTACTGCAAGTGTACCAGGTTATTCATGAGTTGTACTCCTCAGGGGAAGCCACCATGGCATATCAGACCCTATATGCACTAGCTTCAAAACCATTAATTTCCTCTCAGCTCATAGCACAACTTGCTCCTTTGTATCTCTGGCTCACATATCAAGGCCAACATACTACAAATCAAAGAATGTCATCTATTAACTTATTAAATCAACCACAATTATTTTGAGGTAAAAGAGGATGACTAAAATAATTTCACATGAATGATACAATTCTGGGTAATTATAATATCTTTTTTTCCAAAACTTAGTTCTCCTCAGTTTTTCAAATCCTCATTTTTTTCTATTTAAATTTTGTTAGGGTTTACTTTTGATCATGTTATAGCTTTTCCTGTCAGATAAAACTTATACTGATTATCAGAAATATTATTTTACATATAATGAGCATGTTATCTCCAGGTCATTTGTGAAATCAACCTAATAGGCCATGTTTTTTCAGTCTTTCACATAATGAGGTATATTTTAAAGATTGCATCATTACATCTTTCCAGAACCCTTTCCAATTCCTTGGTATACTTTCAGAATTACAGATATTAGTTCTGGACACAGAATTCCAGTAATGGTGCCATTAATGTTGCCTTGCCACTTTTATCATGTTCCCTTCCTTGCAAATCAATTAAGGATCATGTTAGCTCACTGAAGGAAATCAGGTTCAACTGCTCATCTACCATTATACTCATTTGTTATCAATCTGGAGACAGAATCATTGCTCTTTACAACAGCTTTTCTCATTTTACAAATAGTCCTTGTTTCTAGATAGAAGTCCTTGCACTTGGTTGCAATAAAACCCATGTTTAGATCTGAACTGACCTCTGCAGGTGATCCGAGTCACTCTGTACAACTGACCTGTTCTCTCTATTATTTACCATTCCACCAATAGGTCATATCCAGTTCCCTGATTAATTGAAAGTAAAAGGAAATAGATTTTTTTCTGTATAAATTAGTTTAATGCATGAGGCCATGACCCAAAGCCCATTAGACTCACTGAAAGAATTTCTATTGAATTTGGGTAACTTTAGGTTCTGAGTCAGTTGTAGTTTTACTGGTTTAGAAGTTATTCTGATTCCAGGACAGAGTAGAATATATTATAGGCTTTCCTGACAGCTATAGAATTGCTTTTTCTTAGTTTGGTCTTTATTGAATTTTTTTAAAAAAAGTATTTTATTTTATTTTATTTTGCCAGCAAATGAAAGCTAAGCAATCCAGGCAGGATGGGACCAAAATCTGGCTTCAGAGCCCACACTGGAATTAAAAATAATTTTCAGTAGCTTGAGAAACTAATAGTCCATGCATCCAGTTTCTAGAATTATCCGTGTGCATGGTCTTAATACATTCTGTATTTTCCTAAAGTGTAAATATGTCCAATTATTTTTCCTCAGTGATACTAGTGTTGCTTGATTTGATAATCATGAGTCAAAATTCAGGCAGGTTGTTGATGTTGTAGGGAACCACAAAATTTGATATTTTCGTTCAATTATGGGACATGCTTTTTACAACACTGAATACCCTTTCATATTTTATAATCTTAAAACATCGAATAATGCAAGTTTTCCATGTTTCAAGCATCTCTAGAAACAGAATTAATAATCTGCAAAAGATGGAAAATCTTTTGATAAAGACAAAATAAAGATTTTAATTCAACTTGTTTTCTTAACTTCAGTTTCTGACAGGAAGTGGGAAGTATTTTGTTTAAATGTCTTGTCTATATGAGTTACAAACGAGTATTTTTAATGACTGTTCCTTAGTGTTTTTATAGGTAACATCTAGTGTAGTAAGTTCGTGATCTCAGTTTAAATTAAAGAACCAATCTAATAAATAATAATAATTCTTCAATCAAAAGTAAGCTGCTACAGAAACATGATGTGGTTACTTTCAGGTGAAGATTCTTCAGCATTGGCTTGAAGCCATCCTCAGTAGTCAACTACAGAAAGATTTATTGGTCAGATGACTTTCATATGTGCAAAACAAATTAAAATCCTAGTCTTGGAAATTTGTTTAACAATAAAACCCCAGTCCATGTAAACATCTAGATTGTTGTGGAGGAAACCATGAATCTACATGGACTCAAGAACTATATCAACCTGCCTCAGGCCACAAGATATCCCCCCATTTTTTCCCTAAAATCATAAGTACAGTGTTTAAAAAGCCTTTACTGTGTTCTTTTATTGATATTAAATACAGTACGTAAAATTTTCTCCCCACCAGGGGCTAGAGACAGAAATTTTCTTGCTAGTTGTTGCCTATGTGCTTTGGCACATAAGACTGTATCTTTCAATATCAAAGTAGTCGAGTAAGCTAATTATACTGATCCTAAAAGATTCAATGCCTGTAGGCTTTCTTCGGTGCATTGTGTATTTATATCAGAAACGAAGCTTGCCTTGTCTGCTTGCTGTGCTGTGCATGGGTTCTTAACCTCCTGCTAAGATCTCAGCTATTGATTTGGGTTGGCTCTCTCTGTAGGTGCCTGGCATGGCGCCTTATTCTCACAAAGCAATAAATACCTACTTCTGAAAATTGGGACTTTTGCTGGTACTTTTAGATGGCCACCAGAAGCACAGCTTTACTGGTTGACTGGGAGTACTGCCTTAATATAAAGTCCTAAAATCTGGAAATTACTGATGACATACAGTAACTTGAGCAAAGGCAGTAAATGTTCTGCCCTTTGCTGAAAACTGGGTGGATAACACTCTGACATGCAGCTGATAGCTTGCTGCCAGTGGATTTTACTGAAACTTCCTATGTTCTTTTCCTCAAATGCTTTTAAACTTTATTTCAGAAAGAAAATTTACATATCAAGAGATAACTAAGTTTTGCATGGAGTTCTATGTAATAAATTCAATATGTAGGTATTGCTGTGTGAGCTGTTTTTCTATTGCACTGATAACTTACAGTCAGAAGTTAAACTTTTTTTTTTAATTCCCCAAGTCTGTAATGAAGATACCAGTGGAGAGACGAGGAGGAGAGAGAGAGGATGACTTTGCTTTTTTTTCTGTGTTTTTTGATAGTGTTCATATGTAAGAAAGAGGAAGTCTCAACTCTAGTGACAACATGGGGTTCTGTTCAAAAGCATCCCTGGGCAGTTTCAACAGGTGAAACGTCATGGCAGGAATAACCAGTTAGGCAGTAAAACTGAGGAAGGAAAACCAGGCAGATTGTCAGAAATATGTTCCTGGCTGAGTGACAGAGACCCTTTCCAACAAGCATACAAACATGTGCATAACTTCTTGTGTGAGCAGCATTGCTGAAATTAAAGGAAGGGAAATATAAAAAGGAAGGATATTACCACAAGCATTTCTGGGGGGTTTCAGCCTTCGGTCTATGGAATACTTTGGCTTTTACTGCTCAGCTTTACAAAACACTTCAAAAAGTATTGATGTAGCAGAGGGAGGAATATGAGTAATCGAGCAATATAGACTCTTACAGCTCACATTTGTATGACTCATAGTATTCAGGCTATGAAAAGTAGGACAAGATTTAATGCAAGGAATAACGCAAACATTTGTGTCAGTTTATTTTTTTTCCATCCATAACTTTAAATGACAAAAGATTTCCCTGTTCTCTTCTATATTTTAAGGAGGAAAAGTAATTCACAGCTCCACCTTCACTGCTCTGCTCAGCGAAGACCAAGGACAAATGTCAGGAAAACCCGGAGTGTTTGGCTGCAGGTCAGGAGTAGCCACTAGGAGGGGCTGACTGCCTTGAAGAGAAGGTAGGGATTGATTTACTAGCAATTCCAATAAAAAGCGCTAATAAAATGAGTTCAGTACTAAAAGTAGTGCTAAGCTGAGATAAAGTTGAAGTATTTATATATTATTTACAATGGTTACATAATAACTTGTGGCATAAATGCTTTGTTTGATACTAATGTGCTTCCAGGCAGCAAGAATATTCACAGGCCTGATTTCAAAACAAAACTCAGAGCACTGTTCTCTCCTAAAAGATAAGATTTGATTCATGTTAATTCTTAGAAAGAAACATCCTGTATTTTATGAACCATTGTAGGACACAGATAAAATAGCTGATTGAATAATGAAAAAGAAAAGGTCTCTGTTCTGTATGTGGTTCAAAGTCAGTGTGTGTAAAGCCAGGTGGCCTTGTTCATAAGCATGGCTCTTGGACAAAACAGCATCTGTTTTGCCATAACAGCCTTTTTTGTTGCATTATAATCTCTTTATATATTTAATACCATAAATAAAACACTGGCATAGAAGACAACTATAAATAAAACACTGGCATTGAGGGGATATGACAAAAGGGATCTCTCAACTTGTTTCTAATATCAGTGCCATAGTTAAAAGAGAAATCTGTTCAGTGCCATACTAGAAAGGATGAGGATGCAACTGCTGCATTCCCTCCAGCCCTTAGACTGGAAAACACTAATAGTAATGCTGGGAAAGTTACAAATGGAATTGTTCAGAGTTATTCCTTTCAATTGAGGCTTTTTTCTCCTCCTTCACATAGAACTTACTGCTCATGATAAATGCCAGAGAGATGATGCTGACCTCTTATTAAGAGATATTTTAGAGAAGATTTCATATTTCCAGAGATCAAGCAGACATCAAACACCATGACAAACATATGAGACATTGCTTTTCTACCCTAATTCACAAGACAATGAGTGAAAACTTGTGTTTGGCCTACAGTTATATTCAATGATATTTCATCTGGCAAAGGAAAATTCAGGGCAAATATGTTCTTGTTTGAGAAAGGGAGGAGAAAATTTGATGGAGAAAGGTAAGTATGAAATATAGATTTTCTTTAATTTAATGAGAATCCTGAAATCAAAAATATTGCAGCTGCCAAGCCACAGCTCAATACATTTGGTGAAACAAGGTTTAGTTTTGAGATCTGGAAAAATAAGAAAGGAAAGAACAGAATCCTTAGTTCTCTAAAGGCAAATTTCAGTGAGGATGGCTATGATCAGTATGAAAAATGGGCAAAGAATATTCTTCTTTGGGTGAGCATTTTAATGAATCAAGGTGAAAAGGAACAACATGAGCTGGCCATCTCTATTTGACAAAATTTTTCTTTTTTCTATATTCAAAAGTACTCTGCTGTGAGTAGGAATTTTTTTCACACGGATGTAATTATTATCAGCACAAGAAACCTGTCTCCTGTGTCTCTATAAGCAAGAAAAAAACCCCCCAACAGTAGTGACAACAGTGATGACAATGTAAGAGAATGGTTTCAAAGCAGCTCTTTGCTCTGTGAGAAGGCAAGTTGAGTACTGTTCTTAAACAGGAAAGATCTCTGCTTCCACTGAGTTCATACAGAAGGTAGTCCTCTGCCTGTCACACGTTGCCCTGTGACTTCAGTGCTGCCTTCATGGTAGGGTGAGGAAGGCTGGAAATTACTGCCTTTCACAGAGGCTATTTCTTGATTTGCAGGGAAGAAACTCCTCCTCCTATCAGACAATTCAATATGCCAGTGTAACAAGGGTCTAGGCCTTGTAAAAAGGCCACAAGTATCTGCATTCAGAACTTTGTGGGAGCTTCTTTGAGCCAGTATGTTACCTCTGAGGAGAGAAATAACACTCAAAATCCATATGGGAACTGACAGCTTCTGCTTCATTGTCAGTTCAGCTTTGGGGCTGCCTCCCATTGAAGTGCCTTGCTGTGCCCAGACCTTGCCAAAGTCAGATGGGGTCAACCTAGGGCAATATTTTTCCACACTGAAAATTTAGATATACAGTCTCACGGTTTCTATTAAATTAGGATGTCAGAGGAGCTGATGTGTGCGAATATGTGGGATCTAGCTGCCACCACTTTGCCGGATCTTCTAAATGTGAAGGTCACTAATCATGACCTTCTCACGCCTACTAAGGTTCAGAATCCACCTAGTGTAGCTGCCTCTTGCAGATGCATCTCTTTTGCTGCAAAGGATTTCCAATCCTGATGAGCTAGAATTGCAACAGGAGGTGGCAGCTATGCAGAACTGCTTGTGGGTGGCAAAACCCACCAAAACTTAAAACACTTCATAATACTGACTCTTAATTACTTTACTGAGATATTTACTCCCAATTCCTTTGCCACTGGTGATGTTTGGAAGAACAAAGAAAAATATTGATGATACAGTATACTATCCTTAATCAACTATTTCACCTACAAACTCCAGCTATCTGAAAGGGTTTTTTATAAAGACCCTCCACTAGAAAATCAAAGGTAGAAGTCAAGCATCCAGACTAAATATTTTTGAGAGGAGAAAAGAAGACTGTCCAGCCCTACATAGTGGGGCCATATAGTCAGGTGAAGTTTATTAAACAAACAGATGCATAATGAGCAAAAGTGATGGCTGTCTTACTATTAAAACAATTTTTTCATTGTAAGGTCTGAGAAGATGTGTCACTGGCATAACTCGATGCATGAGAATATATCTACCCCCAATCCCACCAGTTCCCACCTACTCTGTCATCTGGCTTGGTGCAGAGAGAGATATTTAAGATACTTAAATGTAGGTTTACAGTGTCATTTTATATCTCTGTCCTGTTAGATCTTGCCATTATTGTAGTCAAGTATCAAAAGGCCTAGATTGTCTAAAATGTTATTTAGTGTCTGTGGAGGCTAACCTCTATGAGAAATCCAGTAAAATGCTGGCAAGCAAATATCAATGATTTCAGCTGTGATGGCTGAAATACTTGCCATCTCTGGCTGTCCTCATAGGCAATCTGGTACATCAGAAAACAGCTGGGACACCTCAATTACTCATGGCCAAAGTCACTCGGCTAATAGATCATTAGCAGCTTGTGTTAAGAAGCAAGATTTTGCAAGAACCTGCTGGGAGATGGGTGTACTCTTCATTGCTCTTCAGTGGCATGCAACCTCAATAGCTTCCTCCAGGTCTTCTATCTGTACCTAGACAGTGTCTTGTTAAAAAGACTGTTTCTCAAGTCATAGTCAAAATTTTCCTTGCACAGAGAGCACCTGTTTAATATTATTCTGAATGAACTGTAATTTGAATTTGACAGAATATTAGAGTATAAAAAGTCTCCATCAAAAAGAAAAAGTTGGTTTTTTGGTCTAAGTTTGCTGGGATTCTTAATATGGATCCTCTTGCTCTTAACAGCAAAGATCCTTCACACTAATACAAAAGCCTGAATAAAATTAGAGATTAGTAGCTGTAACAGAAACATGACAACTCTTCATTCTTATTTGAGTGAGATTTAGTGTTTAAAATGCAGTTGACCTAATTTTGCTTAGAAAATCTCTTATTCTTTTTATCTAGCTTTTCATGCAGAAGTTTTTTTCAAAATAAGTCTTTCCCATCCTGGTGGAGGAACATTTCTTTCATTTTCCTGTTCCTTTCTGGGACGGTGCCATGCAACATGCTCATTCTGCTATTCCACTGTGGCAAATAAGGTGGCTGGGATAAAATCAGGGAATAAACTGTGCTAAAGTCCAATGTCCAGTCTGTCTTAAGTAACTTCAGTCAAATGCATGGTGTTCACATTTTTGACTTATGAACTTCAGTTTTAAAAAACCCCTTGTAAATATAAAATTTCTTGTGTGAAATTTTCATATTACAGTTAATGAATCCTAAGTTCTTTGTGGCCTTATATAGTTAAAGATCCTACTGATTTCAGTGGAGGCTGAAGTACTGCTTCATAAGTGCTGGCAACAACTATCCTAAACACTGTTTAGTTCCTTAGCTTTAGGATTTAAAAATCTATTATTTAAAATAAATTCACCAGACAAGCACATAAATCTGATGGTTTGATAGACTGGGAAGTGCCAACCTTTTCAGAAAGTGATCCCTGGTGTTGCAGCCACGATTACACATGAGACGAAATCTTTTAAGACGCTGGGTAAACTTGGTGCATCCAAAGTCATTAAACACCTGTTCCATTAATGACATGGAATTTGTCCTGTGTACACTTGCAGCAGATTCCATCTGACAGTTCATCTGAGAAAATTGGGCCTAATAAGAAGGGCAGGGGTCCTCAGCTAATGAGCAAGTGGAGGTTGTGATCTATTAGGTTAGATAGAAACTACCCTGTCTTTCAGACTTAAAATATGACCAGGGCTTCAGCCTTGTTTTGAAACATTTATGAATCAGTGCCTTAATCCTGCAGAACTGTCCTCCTGAAATCAGTGGAGCTATTCACAGGAGTAAAAGATGTACTATTGGGCCACAGCAGTATGTTCCCCATGACATCATTAAGTTATTCATTGCCACTCAGCCCCACTTCATCTAGAGAGGATGAGTTAGTCTTGCTTAGCCCTTCCTTAATTTGAAAGAAATGTTCTAAGTGAAGGCTAATTCTTTGTAGTGGGAATTCTTGACTAATAGAAAAGCCATCTTTTTTTTTTCCTGACAAAAAGTTCTGTTCTAAGTAAAGTCATAGCTCAACATGTTTCACATGCTGAGGTGAATATTTTGCCAGAAAAGTCAATATTATTTAGTTTACAAATTCCATTTCCAGAAAATATTAATGAGAATGTCTGTGAAGATTTTTCTTATTATTATGGGAAATCAGGTACCTTCAGAGAAAAATCTCCAGAAAGTAAGTGTATTTTGCAGACTTCAGTAAACATGTAAAAAAAAATAAATAGTGAATTAAAACTGCAGAAAATTTTGACTGTGTGAAATAGCTACAAACAGAATCTGGGCCCTGTTCTTCAGTGATGTCATCCTGGAGCTGCATTGTTCACCTGTTTTGCTCTCAGTGTTGTGACTCATTCCATAATATGTACTCACCCTGAGAAAACCTTGCTAAAATCTCACAGCATTTATCTCCACTTAATCTCTCAAAAGCACAGCCACCCAAACAGTAAGTATTTATGTTTTGTATTTATGTGAGTGTCAGAATTCTGTGCTAACTGTTTTTTGAATGAGACTTGGTGATTTATTCTTATCATCTGGTACTCTCTTAGAGAGATGGCTGATGCTATTAAACTTTAAAGTTATTAGTATTTCAGGGGAAGGAATGTAAAGAAAATGCAAATGGAGTGAGGCTGTAAGTGGTATCACTGACAGAGTGGTGGTAGGCCCACAGTAATGAAAGACTCCAAAAGTACAAGCTGAACTGAAGACACAGACAATATGGTTAGAAAGGCCTTTACAAACATCTCTTTCTTGAGTCGGGCCAGGAGGATTGATGTGAAGGATACTGTTTGGTAGGTCACATGTAGCTGCTTCCCCATCACTCAACATGCTTGGACCTCCACTGGTTGCACTGTTACACTGAGCCCTTCAAAGAGCATGAGATATTACAGATATTACAGGTAGCAGATGTTCCCATATGAAATGATGGTATTGTGTTCTGTAATTATTTAAAAGACCAGATGTAAACAAATGCGGCATTTTATTTCCCTTGTGGATTTTCATGCATTTTTGTGTTTAATATATAGCCCTGCACAAAAAGCAACCATTCAGTTGCATTTTCTTCCATTGCCAGTATGGTTCTTTCTAGGCCCTCATTTGGGTGGGCCTTCTTGGCCTTTAATCTAAGATTTTGTTGGTGCAAGAAAGATCTGGCTGGAAGAATGATGCAGACATAGTTTCCTCATAGGAGTACAATTTCTATCTCCAGACAGCATTTTATATGTACAGTTTGTGTTGATATAGGAGGTAAATCATAAACAGTATACCATGTTTTGTCAGTGTAACTATCTAATTAGGGTGTATGCCACACAAAAAATGTTGCAGATCCAAACTGAAAGTTTTGACTGTCATCCTAGCTCCTAGATTAACAGAATTATGTACTGCTAGCCAAACTTGTTATTGTTAATATATACCATGATGAGTTTGTGTGTTACAGGTAAGCAGCTTGGCAGCAACTCCTGTATTCCTTGGATGGCACATAATGAAGAGTAGCCCATCTTATAAATACATGCTCAGGGCAAATAAAAATAGTTAATATGCTGGCAAAAAAAAAAAATCTATTGCACAGCTTGAATTCTTTCCTGTTCGGTGTGGGACAAAAGAAATCCACTTTTGTGGCTTTTAATTCCAACAAGTACAAATTCTGTTTTCATTTAATTTATTAAGCAATCCTGATTTTACCAGTGCAAGAGAGTATTATTCCAGATTGTACAATTATAGCTGACTCTATAAAAAGTACCCTGTATTTTTCATCTTGTCATCTTTACCAAAGTGTGAGAATTTTTGTTCAACCCTAGATCATATGGACTCGTTTTTCTGAACCTGCTGACTGACATCAGCGGCAGCCTTGCTAAGGCAAAGTAAATGTCATGAAATGTTTTGTTCTACCGCAGACACTGGCAAATAATTGGCATCTGTTTTCTGTTGTCTAGCTGCCACTCTGTTTTCTAAAACAGAAACTTCCATTTCTCATCTAATTCCTTGATGAATTCAGTCTCTTAGGGAGCTGAAAAAAATGCAAGGAAAAAAGTGAAATGTTTTGTTAAAGGAAACTTAAATACTTCCATAGTGATTTTCATGTAATAATTATCCAAACTGGTTGGAATTTCTTAAAATAAACCAAATAAAAACTTAAGAATGTTGATCTTGACAACTGGAAAATTCTTCAGCTGAATAATATTTCTATATTTGTCTGGATATTTTTTGATAGATTCTGTTGGATTTCACTCACTTCTTTCATCAGGCTTACTGTTTTACCAAAATACAGCATAATTTCTGTGCCCACAGTAGGAGATTTTTCTATTGTACCCAACTATTGGCTAATAAGATATAAAATACTTATAAAAATACATATTCAACTCCTTATTACTAGAGCTTTATAGCAGATAAAATAAGTGTAGATAAGCACTCTGACTTCAGGAATTATTTTGGCTAAGCATATGACATTTATACTCATTAATATGCTTTCAAATATATTGCCCGGGTGGTAATAAAATTAACACCTTCTAATTTTTATATGGAAACTAAGCCAAAGTGCATTTGATCTTGTGACTACTTAGCAATGTGCATGATACTTAAAATATCAACATTAATGCTGAATAAAAATACTATCTCTTTATTAAGTGAAGACAAGTTGCATCTTATGTTGTGAACTGATATTGTTCAACTACATAAGAAAAACGTGCAATAAAGGACTAAGAGTGAGCAGGATAAGAGAAAAGAGCAGCTTTTGTTTCTACACTGAAGTGTTTCCATAGTTTATCACAAGATACTAAATAACACACAGAAAGTTAATTCTAGTTGTTATATTTCCTGTTTGCCACTAAGGTGAAGTCTCAATAGTCATGGTATTTTATGGGCAATATTTACTTAGAGTAATGTAAAAATCAGATACATCTTCTGCATTATTTCAGAGCAGACCAGCATACTTACTTTAAGAGTGAAATCTACTCTCAGCACACTTCTTTTCAGTAAAATTACAGTTCTTGAATTTGTAAGCCTCAGTTTTACAAAATAATATATAAATTTAATCATTGCTGTGAAAAGAAGATACAGTTTTAGTTGTAACTCTTTGATTGTTTATAAGCAATGTAAATTAAATATATAAATATTTTGAAGATAAAAATATGCATATGTACATAGATATTTGCTTCCAGCATCCCAACTCTGCAAGCTTGTTTATATGGGATAAGCTTCAATTTTTTGTGGACTGCCTGTCCTTCCATGTACAGTACATGTGAGACATTTCTGTCTCAATCCTATCCCATGGACTGTGTGAATTGCTGGAGTTTTTTACTGTCTAGTGCCTAGCAGATTTAGAACCCAAATCACTGCAGATCTTTATCAGATACTTTACCACAAAATTGAAGTCTAGGGCAATGACACGTTGGAAAAAAGCAGTTATTCTGTTAGTCAGAGAGCTATGCAGCCAGCAGGAAAAGTTTGGGGGTTTAGAGCCTTTATTAACTGCAGCATTCATGAGACAAAAAGGCAATAATTTCATTTACAGCATTGTGAATCTGTATCACTAAAATAATGAAGTCTCACTGAATTCATTCTCAGTCTCTTCCAAACCTCATTATTATGAGTTTGGTCAAGAATGACTGGCTGAGGCTTCATTTCAACTTTATAGTTGAAAGCATTCTCAGATTCCACCTTCCTCATCAGCCTTAGTCATTGTACTTAGTTTTGCTGTATGCTTACCTCTCTCATCCTATTTTAACTTCCTTCTTTGTTAAAAAATCCATTAGACAATTATTATTATATTCTGTGCCAAATAAATTCTTTGTGAAATACTTTCCATTATAATTTCAACTCTTCTAATATCAGAACATGGACTACAGAATTTCAAAATTATTTGATATTTTGAGAAATTTTTCGTGTGTTCAACTATTCTGGTTGAACACAAGAAGAATAGAGAAGGGTACTAAAACAAATTTGTTCTGAAGAAAGAACAAGTGCTTCTTGTTGGTTTTATAGAAACCTTTGAACATATTATGACTTGCTGTGTTTTGATGACACCTGAAGAAGAGTTGGTCTATATTATTTTTTAACTTTACAAACTGATCTACTAAAAAATGGTTTTATGATCTTTTAACACTCATGGCCACAGCACCACTGCCACTGTGGTAGTAACATCCTGCTGTGATTTACAGCAATCAGTTTTTGAACTCTTATCAAAGCAGAAACACATTGCTACCATTCTCTCTATCACGCAAACAGATACAACCAAGCACTGTCCAGGTGTGCAGCCCCCACATAAGAGGGATGAGGATCTGTTGGAATGAGTCCAGA
>VWYP01022583.1:0-10609 GCA_013400435.1 Pycnonotus jocosus
GGCTGCAGAGCCACCTTTGGTCTTGTTAGGAATGCTGTTAGTCACATTTATTGTTGTGCAGTTACTATTTGTTTGGTTGATGATTACTAATGAATGGAAACCCCTCACCTTGTACCCCTGCGGTACCCCCACCCTTAGTTGCTGTACCCTGTGTTCCTGTTCCTGTGTTCCCCATTCCTTGTTCCTGTGTTCCCCATTCCTTGTTCCTGTGTTCCCCATTCCTTGTTCCTGTGTTCCTTGTTACTTGTTTCTTCGGGCCCCACCTCCACTGCTTCCCTACACTTTCACATGGCAACCGATGGCTCCACCCAGTATGCTAACCATGCTGGCTCCCATGAGTCTGGGCAACAACAGGAACTAAGAACACCACATGTACACCCCTAGAGCCAGCAAGCCGTCATCCAGACAACCACTGAACCATGCTGGGAGGACCTACAAGACACCAAGCTACCCGTTCCTGTGCAAGGGGCACAAAGATGGTGAAGGGTTGGAGGGGAACCTGGGATGAGAGGTTTAGGTCACTCGCCCTGTTCAGCCTGGAGGAGACCAAGAGACCTCATCCCAGTCTACAGCTTCCTCATCATGGGGAGTGGAGGAGCAAGGGCTGACCTTTTCTTTCTGGTGACCAGTGACAAGACATGAGGGAATGGCTGGAGCTGTGTCAGGGCAGATTTAGTTTGGATATCAGCAAAAGGGTCTTCCCCTAGAGAGTGGTCAGATATTGAACAGGCTCCCCAGGGAATGGTGAGAGTCTCAAGGCTGCCAGAGCTCAAGAAATGTTTGGACAATGCTATCAGGCATAGGGTGGGATGACTGTCTGTGCAAGGCCAGGATTTGGACTCAACGATCCCCGTGGGTGTCTTCCAGGGTATTTAGTGATTCTCTGAAGGCTGAGCTCCAGGCGCAGTTGCTATTTCATCTCCACAGTCAGACATGTCCAGTCAATGAATCTCTTACTGATAGCAGCCACTCTTTAGAGGATGGACAAAGTGGTGAAGATTCTGTGGTGGAAATTTTCTCTCTTCATGTCCTAAGACTACACTTCCTTGTAGACTACACTTGCCTACATTGACCTGGGCTCACTGCACTATTCCAAGGGCTGAAAGAAATTCTTAAATGTTCCACTAAGTCCAACAGTTCAGTGGCAAAAACTTTTTTGGTCTTTGCAGAGGTTTTTATCCCACAACAGAAAAAGAGGAGGGATTGTTTCCAGGTGGAGCATTTAAGCATAACAAAGGGGATTCTGGCATGCAGTTTTCGTGGGTACTGGACCCTCTAACCACAAAGAAGCAGAAATTTCATGGGATGGAAAGGATTTGTAGATGTGGACCAAGTTATCCTGGAGCACTAGAGAAAGAGTGGTGCTCCCTATGAACTTTCTATCCACAGAGAATACAGTTGGCCATGGATGCCATTAGCAATAAAATCCCTTTGGCACCTGGAATATCATCATCCTGCTAGTTTTTCAAGATTTAGAAAGTAGAAAGCAATCCAATGTCTGACTAAGCAAGCGTGATGTAAGCCTGTGTTACCAGTCGCTTCAGAGGCATCCCCAAACACCTCCTCCCAGAATAAAGATTGAGCAACATCTCTTTCCCTGGTCATCTTGGGAGAGCATCTGCAGGAGAAATGACACAGAGGCAATGGCTCAAATGCAGCACAACTTTAATGCGTCAAGAGAGGGAAATTTTGAGTGATGGTGATGGTGCAGTGAGCACGAGGGAGAGATAAGAGATTGTGCCCCATGGCTGTGACTGAGAACCCTCTAGAAGTCCATCTGCCTGCCCTATAGAGAGAGCAGGGCCAGCAGGTCCTCCCCAGCTGTATGAGGTTTACAGCCCAGGGCAATAAGGACACAGGAGGTAAAGGAGAGAGGGGAAGAGGCCAGAGGCAGGGATGGGCTGTGCTTCAGGAGAGTTCTTTTGCAAGGCTGCTGGAGTTGCTGAGCCCCTCAGGAAGCAACAAGGCGATGCTCCATCCCCAGTGAAGTACCACCTGGTTGAGTCCTTAGGTTCATACCCTGGAATCATCACCAGCAGCTTTAGCAGGGGAAGCATCTCCTGCCACAGAGGCCACTGCCCAAGCCCGAGAGGCCAAAGCCCCCAGAGTTGATGGGCACTCCCTCAGTGCTGAGGATGTTGCCAACAGCAGCAGAGGTGGAGGATCCCACGGCAGTGTTCTGTGGGAAGGAGCTGAGGATGGGGCCAGGCAGGGTCACCACCACAGGCGAGGGCTGGATGGCCACGTGGGAGTCCTGGCACTGCCTGACACAGGGCTCATTGCAGCTGTTGGCCAGCGGGGTGGGGCCGCAGGGCCGGCACGGGCTGTAGCAGGACATGTCTTGGGGCTGGAGAAGCACCTGGCAGAGAGAATGGGGAGATAGAAAAGCATAAGTGAGTAGAAGCCTGTAACACCACCATAAGAGAGAGAAGACACGAGCTCAGACAAAGAGCTGGAAGGATCATAGGGAGGCCCACAGGCTTCTCCTTGTCCAAAGCCCAAAAGAGACCTGCAAAACACAGCCAAGCTCCAGGAGATCCCTTCCTAGCCCATACCACGGGAGACAGCTAACTGAGCTCCAACCTCTCTCCATGTCACCCCTTTTGCACTCTTCCCTCTCCCATAGAAAGCAACCATAGAATCAGGTGTAGAACAAAGTGACAGTTTGGTGCTGAAAAATCCCATTGAAGGATAATGATGAGAATGAATAAAAGAAGAATAAAGAGCTTCAGACTTACCTTGTTCTCAAGGAGCTTGTGCGGAGAAGAGGAGTGGATGAGAAAGTGAGGAGATGGATCAGCTTTTATACTGCTCTCGTGCTGCCCCAGGCCCACAGTCACTGCATCTGGGCAGTAATTTTCCTACAGACTCATCTCCAAAGCAGACTGTCCTCCCTAATGCCCCAGGTTGTGTTTTGTTTTCCATCACCATTGCCACTACATTTCCTCATTTCTGACGTGCCCATTATGCTATGTAGGTTCCTTTCAAGTTCCAGGATGACAGATCCAATGATTTCCCAAGATGGATTATGTCACCATCACCAGAAGATGCATCCTCAAGTACAGGAGGGGTCCGTGAAGATGTAGAACATGCAACTGGGAAATCAGGCAATGTTCCTTTCAAACCCCACTACAGAAAACTTTGACTCTCCCCCTGATAATGCAGGAGTCTGTCCTGGGTACACAAAGGCTCCTATACCTAATGATATGACTTATCCTTCTCCCTCAATCCTTTACAGATTTACTTGGAAGAGTCATCCCCTCTCATGGCAGTCTCTGGGGGGGTCTCATATCACTGCCTTCAGTCACCATGAAAAAAGAAAATGTCATCCTTCTTTAGGACCATGATTACAGTTCTGGTGGAGTCAGACTTTTGGAAAAGTCTCTCCTGCTGGTCGGGGTTTTGGGCATGCAGCCAAAGTTCATGGCACTGTGAGGAGGATGGGACAAACAAGGTGCTGTGCCAAGCCCTGACACACCCATCCATGAAGTGAGGAGAGCCTTTTCAAAAACATGTTGACTGTCCTGTGAGCCCCTGAAGCTGTGGGAGTGTTGGCAAGAAGGTCATGCTGACAGCAGTGGCTGTTGTGGCTGCCTGAAGCTGTGTACTCGGGCACAGCCCAGTGCTTGCAGCAGCTTTCCTGGGTTATGGATGGATCTGCCCTTGCTGGAGGGCAACTGTGTCCCTGCAAGGGAAATGGGTCTATGGACAGCTCACCCTCCTGGCTTGGCCTCACACCAAAAGGCTGACACACGGCCAACCCAAAATTAGAGCGTGACTTGCCACAGGTAGGGAGAGTCTCTCCCTGCAAATTTGCCTACTGAAGGCATTCCCCTGCCCTCCTGGGACGCGTCCCAGCTGCCTCCATGTCTGCAGGGCAGGGAAGCGCATCAGTCCTTGATGTGGTTTGAGAGCTGGTTTTGTACCCAGGGCCCTTATGAGCACATCCCCTCCCTCAGTCTTGGTGGCACTGCAGGGGTTGTCACTGACAACCCTCATTTACTAGGGAGTTGGACAAGTTCCTGCTCTCCCAAGGGTGCTGGGTTGCTCTCCAAGTAAGTGTTTTTTGACAAACAAGGTATGCTGAAGCACAAATGCCAAGAGAATATTCAATCAATGCACAGGACCATTGATGAGTCTCAACCAGTGGGGAGATGTTTTCTGCAACCCCTCCTATCCCTTCTGTCTCTCCACAGAGCATTCAGGTGAGCTCCTCAGCACAGCACGGTCTCTCTGGCCAGGAGGATGTGCATCCGCTCCACCCTCCAAGTCTCTCTCCAAAGCACATCTTCTCTTGCAAGAGAAAAGAGAGCTGAGGGCTCTAAGACTGTAGCATAGTTCAGTCTCCAGCCCATATTGCTGGAAGAAGTTTTTCATTTCCAAGTGTAGACCTTGCCATTTGCCCTTCTTGAATGCTAAGAGGGCTTCTGTGGACCAGGTCTCCAGATAGTCGATAACACACTTTATAGAAGCCAGGATCTGGAATGCATTAGCAGCTTTCATTGGTTGACTCTTGTGAGGCAGTCTATTTTTTGACACCCAATCACTTCTGGGAAGACTCCCCCATCTTCTTGGAACTCTTTTAGGGGATGCAGCAGCCTGGGAGATCTTGTAGGTGAAGACTGAGAGAGGCATAGTCTCCTCTGTCTCCAGACTTCTGAGAATACCTTCCATCATCTGAAAGACACCCCCATCCTAAGCAGCCCAGGATATTGTCAGATGCCATTTCCCCAGAGGCCCAGGGCTGTCTCATGGTGCCCTCCAGACCCCCTGTCCTCTGCTGCAAATCTCTTTGGCAGCCAATCAGCTCCAGCCTGTAGTGAGGAAGAGATTTTTCTTCCCCCAGTGCAGGACCTTGGATAAAGGAGTTAAACAAATCTGGCCCCAGTATAGGCCCTGCAGTGCATCCAGGTGTGTGTCTGCCAGCAGGACTTTGTTCCCCTCATCCCAACCCTTGGAGACCAACAATTTTCAGAGATATCAGTCCTCTGTACTACCCTCTTCCCCAGTTGGTATTTTGTCAATTTATCTCTAAGGATTGTTACAGGCAACAGCATCAAAGGCCTAAGTTAAATGAGATGAACATTTGCCGAACTTCCCTCACCCACCAGAGCCAGGCACAAATTAGAAAATATAATGAGATTTGTCAAGTCTCCAGAAATCCATGCTGACCCCTCACAGGCAACCTCTTTTATCATGAGAAATTGCTTCCAGGTTGATTTGCTCCATTACTTTTGGAGGGATTGAGGTGAAGCTGACTGACATGGCTCCTTCATCACGCCCTTCTTGAAGACAAGAGGTCCACTGGCTTTCTTGCAGTCCTGAGATGTATTCTGTGAGTGCTGAGTCTTTCAAAGGGAGTTAAGAGCGACCAGACACCAACCATCCCTCATGGGGTGCACAGCACCACGTCACACACACCCATCTCAGTCCATCTGTTAGTATGTTCCCACACCTGATCCTGCCCTAGTGCAGATAAGCCTTTCCTGCTGATGACTTTCCAAGGAGCACAATCTCTTGACAGCAATTCCTGTTAGTAAAAACCAAGGCCAAGAATCCCTGGAGTACCTCCACCTTTTGTATAACCCTCATCCTCAGTGAAGTTGCTCCAGTCAGCCTTTGGACTTCTCATCTACCTGGAAGAATTTGTTGTGCCCGTTTTGCCTGGTTCACACTCAGGCAGGCTTTGGTTGTCCCTAGTCCTGCATACTGAGACAAACTGGCAAACATTCTCCCCAGAGAAAAGCTTAGTAATAGGAAGAGAGCTGAAACTTCTTGCTAGAAGGGGAACTGTATACAACTGCAATTCACTGCTCCAAGCCAACATCCCCTGTGTTCATGGGACCCCATCACACTTCCAACACATCTTCTGCCTTCATTGACACAGCATCACCCAGGATATCCTCAGGTGCCTCATCTCAGCACATGAAAGAAGAGCAGGAATGTTGAAAATGAGGAAATGAAATGGCAGCACAGGTTGACAGAAACCAAAACACAACCTGCAACACTAGGTAGAAAATTTTGTTTTTGAGGTGAGTCTGTTGGAAAATTACTGCTGTCATGCAATGCCTCTAGGCCTGGGGCAGTGCAAGAGCAGTATAAAAGCAGGTTCTTCTCCACACTCTCTCATCCACTCCTCTTGCCTCCATCTCCTTCAGTACAAGGTGAGTCTGAAGCCTTTTTCTCCTCTTTCTCTTCATATTCCTCCAATGCCCCTCAGCTCATCCCTGTCCCAGTCCTATGTGAGGTCTTGGAACTGCTCTCGTGGGAGAGGGAAGGGGAGGGAGTTCTGTCAACACAAGAGGCTGAAACTTGGTAAAGTGTCTCATGAGCTATGGTCTAGGAAGGACTCTTTGGGCTTCGTTGCTGTCCAGAGGGTTCTTTTCAGGAGAAATTAAGGTGATACCTGTGGATCTCACTGCAAAGTCCCCAGCTCTTTTCTCCAACTTGTGATTTATCTCACTCTTAGTGGGGTGAAAGACTGCTCTTCATCCACAGTTTCTGTTCTGCTTCTCCCTTCCCTCTCTCTCAGGTGCATCTCCAGCCCCAAGACATGTCCTGCTACAGCCCGTGCTGGCCCTGCCAGCCCTGCGGCCCCACCCCGCTGGCCAACAGCTGCAATGAGCCCTGTGTCAGGCAGTGCCAGGACTCCACCGTGGCCATCCAGCCCTCGCCTGTGGTGGTGACCCTGCCTGGCCCCATCCTCAGCTCCTTCCCACAGAACACTGCCGTGGGATCCTCCACCTCTGCTGCTGTTGGCAGCATCCTCAGCACTGAGGGAGTGCCCATCAACTCTGGGGGCTTTGGCCTCTCGGGCTTGGGCAGTGGCCTCTGTGGCAGGAGATGCTTCCCCTGCTAAAGCTGCTGGCGATGGTTCCAGGTTACAAACCTAAGGACTCAACAAGGTGGTACTTCACTGGGGACGCAGCATCGCCTTGTTGCTTCCTGAGGGGCTCAGCAACCCCAGCAGCCCTTGCAGAAGGACAGGGCCAGCCTGGGCTCCTGGCAAGCACAGCCCATCCCTGCCTCTGCCCTCTGCCACTCTCTCCTTTCCCTGCTGTGTCCTTGTTCCCTTGTGCTCCCCGGGGCTGTCAGCCCCACTCAGCCATCCTGGGGAGGATCTGCTGGCCCTGCTCCCTCTCTGGGTCAGGCAGATGGACATCTGAGATCTCCACCACAGTTATTTGGTGTAGACTCCTCTCTGCCTCTGCTGCTCCTTTGGCTCAGATTTAACTAGTTTTCATCTTTTGACTCATTAAAGTTCTGCTGCATTTGAGCCCTTGCCTTTTTGTCATCATTTCCCCTGTATTTGCCCTCACAAAATGACATGGGAGGTTATTGGGTATGCTTGCGTGGAGACCATTATCACAGGATTGCTTTGACTATGTTTAGAGGTTGATCCTCTGTTTTTCAAACTTCTCTACCTATCTTGGGCTGGATGGAATGATTCAACACAGTTCAATGACTAGAGCTCCAGCAGAGATGCTGTCACGTGAAAGAGGGAGATTCCCTCGGCCCTTAGTGTTTGTCTGTCAGTGCCCCAGGTAGCTGAGACCCTTGTGCCCAATCACCCTGTCAGTTTCCAATTAGGGGAACCCTGCCCTGAGCTCTCTGGCTGGATAGGAGGGCAGCTTGATTGACTCAGCCAGGGAAACACCATCAGGCTCAGGGAGACTCCTCAGCAGTTAGTCCCACTTTTTGACCCCTTAGTGGGTCTTCCACTGTATTCAAGTTCCCTGCTGCTGGAGACTGCAAACACCAGTGAAGAACTGACACTGACAGTTTATGTAATAATATTCCTTATAACATAAAATTGTGACAGGTTATGGTTCAAGGATTGCCAGTGATGGTATCTGGCTGCAAAAATGTATTCAAAGAAATACAAAGACAAGCTCTAATACCCAGTAAAAGTATTCAGTGTGCACAGAGTGTGGTTCTTATCCAATAGGCATTCCAGATTCAGCCTGTTGACTATCCCAGCAGTTATGATGGAGTCTGGGCTCATGTTCCACTGCTGTTCATCAGCACCCCCAAGTCCCTTCCTCCAGGCAGATTTCCAGCCATTCTGCCCCAAAACTGTAGTGATGCAGGGGACTATTGTGACCCAGGGGCTGGACACAGCATTTCTTCTTGCTGAACCTTATACAATTGGCCTTGGTCCATTAATGCAGCCTGTCCAGATCCCTCTGTAGAACCTTTCTACCCTCTAGAAGATCAACAGCGACATCCAGCTTGGATCTGCAAACTTACTGAGGGTACACTTGATCCCCTGGCCCTGGTCATCCATGAAGATACTAATCAGAACTGGACTAAATACTGAGCCCAGGGCAGCACCACTAGGGACTGGCCAGCAATTGAACTTAACTCTATTCACCATCACTTTCTGAGCCCAGCCATAAAGCCAAATTTTTATCCAGTAAATACAACCCACATTCAAGTCATGAGCAGTCAGTTTCTCCAAGAAAATTTGGTGGGAAATGGTATCAAAAATTTCACTAAAGTCCAGGTAAACAACTTCTACAATATTTCCCTTGTCCACTTAGTGGGTAATTGTGTCACAGGAGATCAGGTTAGCCAAGTAGAGTGTATGGTTCATAAAGACATTCTGACTGGACCTAATCACCTGGCTGCCACGTGATTGTGCTCAAGATGACCTGCTCCATAACCTTCCCTGGTGCCAAGGTCAGACTAACAATCCTGCAGTTCTCTGGATGCTCCTTCCAGCCCTTCTTACAGGTGCATCTTTCTCGCATTAGACCCCCAAATTTACTGCAGTATTCTAGATGCCATCAGCTGAGTTCTGAGTGGAGTGAGATCATCACCCCATTGATCTCCTGACTGTGCTCTTGGTCATACATTCCAGGATGCTGGTGCCAGCCCTCGGTGTCTAGAAATAGTTCTGGTGTTCAGAAATAGTCCTAGCAGTGGCACCTGTTTTGAGGGCATTGCCACAAAAGCATCTTTTCCTGGTCTTGCATTTGGGCTGCTATTACTCAAAGGGAGAAGGACAACTGACTGCTACCAAGCCACCTTCTGATGAGGGCTCTGGGAGGACGTGTGTCACCGCACCCAGCTGTGCCCTGCAGCAGCTCAGCCACTCCCCTCCCTCAGCTGCAAGTCTCTGCAGCCTGTGCTTCTGCCACTGGAGAGCTCTGGTGAGCTCCTGGACAGCCCTTTGAGACACTCAGCACACACCTGCTGACTGTCTTCCTGCCCTGAGTCTCTCTCTTCATCCATCTCTCAGTATATCTTTCCAGGAAGCCCCAGGCAAAGACAGGGAAGGAGGAAGGTGAGAGGAGCAAGAGTTGCCAGTGGGTCTATGAGGTGTGTTGACCTCAGTCAGCACTAAGCTCTCACTGATCATTCATATTCGCTCCACTGTCACAGAACCAAGAACTGAAGAAGCAAGAGAGGGAAATACCCCCAGATCAAGATAAGGGCTGTTTGAGAAGCAAAGGGACAAAAGAAAAAAACCACAAGTTCTACAAATGCAATCACCCACCACCTTGCACCAAGAGACCAATGCCCAGCCAGGCTCTGAAGAACAGCTACATTGGAGAGACTGTCTAGGTTCTTTTGCTGAGCATGTTACATGGCATGGCACAGCCCTTTCATCAATTCAGCTAAACCATTGGGAGGACATTTCCCACTTGATTCTCCTCCCCTGGCACAGTGGCAGCCAGAGGAAGAGGAATTGTTGCTTCACCTCCCTCCTCTCATATCCTCGCCTCTTCCACTCTTTGCCTTGCCTCCCATTACCTTTGGAGGTCACGGATGTACTCCAAACCTCCAAATCATAGCAGCCAAAGGAGACCCACTGCACTGTGCCCCATCCTCCCTTCCTTTTGTGACTGTTGAAGGCTCACCACACACCCCTAACTTCCCCAGGGCAATGCTCTCCTCACCAGTGCTCCTACAATGTCCACAGGAGAGGCAGTAAACAATCATTCTTACGGTGGTTCGGTCTTGTCTGACTACCAGGTGGTGGAGACATAATTATTAACTTATTGATCACATCCACAGGGATGCCACAACATCCCCCGTGTCATTTCACTCCCAAGAAGCACATCTGCTATTCAGGTCCTTTCACCTGGCTTCATTTCATAGGCAATTCACCTTCCAGAAGAATTGATCTTTTACACTTCTCGAACACTTCTCTTGTAAGAAAACAGACAGACTTCTTTCAGCTGTCTTCCCTCCTCAGTTCATGTACACCAACTTCCACCTCAGAGGCAGGCTCTCACCACCCCACTTCCTCCATCCTCCCACTGCTCATGCAGGAAGAACCAGAAGGGGGCATCCAGTGCAATCCTGGAGCCCTCTTTCCCACTGATCTTAGTGGGAGAGGACAGGCTACATGGGTCACCCTTCCATTGACCCTCCCAGCTGAGGTGCTGGCCTGTGAGGACAGGGAGAGAGATTTTCTCTAAACTTTCAGAGCCAGGGAGATGCTCTCCCACCCTCTTTGCTGAAGGACTGGATTCCTGATCAAACTCTCTTTCCCCTTCACTCAATCCACCAATGAGATGGTTGCATTCACCTCCTTGTCCACGATTTTTTCCCACTACTGGGACAATTGCCATAGGTGTTGTTTGGGTCCCTATCTCAG
>VWYP01022586.1:0-11787 GCA_013400435.1 Pycnonotus jocosus
AGAACAAACCATTACAGAAACTCCATCAACCAATCCCAATAACCGCCCACCGCCACAGTGCCCTAAGGATTTTTCAGAAATGCGTGGGAATATATGTCTGAATATTACAGGTACATCTTAGGGTGCAAAAAGTTTGAACAACTTTAGTATCCATTCTTTTTAATTTTTTTTAAGCCTTATAATATAAACAAGGTAAGTTCTCAAATTCCAATTCCATTGGCATTTTAAAGCTTTGGAAATAAGTGTTTGCCCTAATCTCTAGCTTTTCTCTGTTTTTATCAATTATGTATGGATCTTGCTGTCTGATGATCAAGTGATGTGAAACATCAAACTAAGTTTTTATTGTGCTAATGAGATGGAGCTATCTGACATTTAATGACTTCTATGTCTCCTTGAATTATTCTATATCTCATTTTGTGTACAGATAATTTAGATGATTGATAATCATTCCTTGTCATTTTTGCATTACAAAAAACCCCTCCTCTCCTTTTGTCTGTAAGAATAAGTCAATCATTGAATTTTGTGAAGATCTTCCTTTATTTTTTAACCTACGTTAGAGAATGTATTAACTCAACTTGTTTTGAATTCATCTATAGCTTGAGTGCTATTCAAATTAGACTTCAAGTATGCTACCATTGTACAACTGATGGTAGTGTTCATTACTAAGTGTATTTAATCACAAAAAAACCAAATATCTGAAAAAAATTAAAATTGAGGTATAATTTTCCATGCTATTTTACATGTTTGAGAGTTTCCCTTATATGTTGAAATTTATCTCAAATGAGCCAAGAACATAGACTGAGGTGTTTTGTCTTGGGTAGCCTGCTTGATTTTGTCCTGGTGATGTGGTAAATATTACACTGAAAAAGGATGGCAGCTGCTCAAAGGAAAACATGAAAAAAGAACAGATTTAAACTAGAGACAAGGGAATAGACCAGTTTTGTTCCAGTCAGAAATAACATCATAAATACAATTGACAAATGCTTCTTGAAGTTGGGTTTGTCTCACCCAACTTTGTCACATGGGCAAAGTTCAAAATAGTTGGTTAGGTCCCTTTTAACACACAAAAAAAATAGTACTTGCAGTAGCTCTTTACAAAAACGTATAAAGAAAGAAAAATAGCCCTTTGGAAAGACTGGTTTCCTTGTATTTTAATAAGAGTATTTTTACAGCTTGGTGCATCACTTCTTCACCTGATTTTGATTTTAAATACTTTGGAGGGTGATTGTTCGTAATTCTTCCCTACCTTTTTGGTTTGCCATATTGGTGGTCTTTCTGCAGCTATTTTTGAATCCCAGCTCATGTAAGGAAAAATGCAGCTTGTTATACAAAATGTTCCAGTTTCTAATTAGGAAAAAGGAATTACAGTTATAGTACATCCCCAGATTGTATTAATATTTCATTTCTTAGCTTCCTACATCAAGGATTAATCAGAGTAAAACTTGTTCTGAATACTAATAAACCAAAATAGGAAATATTGCAAAGCTATTTCTAAATTACTTGTAATGGTTATATTGAGAGGCAACCCCAGAAAACTAGTGTATCATATCTGTATGCAAAATAAACTTTTCTAATTTTCATTTATTTAAAACAAAGTCTTTATATTGTAACATTTTAGGCTGTAGCTATGAAAAGAAAAAGTAAATTTTCTGATGAATTCTTTATTCTCTAGTTGACATGGCCAACTATATGCAACAGAAATGTCTCCAGTTTTATTTCTTAATAATTATGCTGGCAAAAATCTTGAGATAGAAAAAATTCCCTTACTGTGGTTTCAACAATGTAGGCATGGTCATAGGAATTCTCCAATTTACAGAATTCAAGTATTGCATTGAAAACATTTGATTCTGATCAGTAGGCAATGGAATCCATGAACATGTGTCTCAGCTATGTTTTTTCTCACTGACACCTCACCCCTCTCTCTTAGCAGTCGTCCTGGAAGCCTGGTTAGACTGGCTCAAGCTTCTAGTTGTAATAAATTTATAGTGCAGCTTTTATGTTTCAGAAAAGTTTGGGTAACACATTTCTTTGTTGCTCCAGAAATACAAAGAACTAGATTCTACTTGTAATTAACTAGCTGAGAATTCACTCATTTAAAATTCATGTCAAGCTGACATTCTGTAATGAATCTTCGTTCAATGTGAGGATTTGGGAGAGAAGTGTAGTCAAGGTGATATAATTTATAGGTGCTTAATTTAATTCAGTGGCAGCAAATCTGTCATCTCCCCATGGTATCTTTCAGCCTAAGACCTGAACTTTAAAAGAAGTTAAAAGATTTTGTTTCCTTTTGGTTAGGTTAAATTATTTGTATCCTCTCCTTCAGTTTTCATTGTTGCAAGCTTTAAGGTGTTCCCTGTATAGACAGAATATTTGAAAAAGAAACTTAACAAAAAGCTTTGTCACTGCAGAAACAGAGAAATATCTTTATTTTTATCCTCATCTGTTTTAAAAGTATCAGATAACTGCTGCCTAACTGTTGGACATCCATTACTAAGTGTCCTAAATTTTAAAGCTCTTTTTTATTTCGCTGCTGCAATTTAAATTAAACAAAGGTTACTTCCATTCACACACGGGTTAGAAAAGTCTAGGCACATATATCAGAACAGAGGAACTGAAGAGGAACACAATTTAGCAGATCATCTGGATGAAACAGCAGTTGTGAAAATTGGTTCAACATATAGATTATTCAGTTTTCTGATAAGGAAAAAAACCCCAACACATAGAAGGGTAGATTTATAAAAAACACCAAAAATTAAATTATAACCCTAACAGTACTGACTTTATCAGGAAAAGAAAGGTAGACAGAATCAATAGATGAAGAATTTTTTTTATTAGATTGTTCCTATTTCAAACTTAAATGCTATGAAATCTTTTTTTATATCTTTTAGCATTAGTATTTTGATTCAAAAGTAAAAGCTAGAAGGAATAGAAAGTCATATATAACATTGCAGAACTGAGGATTCTGCAGGTCCAGGGACTTATTAGAGTCTGTAGCATGGATGAGAAAAAAATATTTCCTACAGTGTTTTAAACAAATACTCAAAACACGTAATTAAATTATTTTTAACATAGACAATCATCTCAATCTGAGAAGTAAAGGAATAATATCGCCTACTACTAAGATAAGATACTGTCTAGAGGGGAAGATTAGTGATGTGTCCTCAAACTCACTCTAAGGATATGCATTTTCATGGTGGTGTGTTGAAAAATCCTGAAAAATTGCTGTTATCAGTGGTCTGTGTCCAACAAAGCTGCTTTAAAAGACCAGTGTGTTTGGAGGTGAGTTCATATGTGTGTGTTTGGAGGTGAATTCTACAAGAATAACTTTCTTCTTGGCAATAAATTATGCGCAGCACACCACAGGACTTCCCTGCATTGGTTGTGACTCAAATCAGAGAAGAGGATATTTGATAAAATTAATGTTATTTAAAGCTGTTAGGGTGTCTCTCAGGGGTTTCCTCCTTCCTTGCCAGGCTAGCCCTGACGCCCTGGCTTTAGCAGAAAGTACGGTCCAGTATCCTGAGACACCTTCCCAATCTTGTGGGTTCTTTCCGTTGCCTCCGCTGCTGGAATGTAAACGATGATGAGGAATAAAAGGAAGGACTCTGAGGGAAGAACAGCAACTGGGGTTTATTGGGATCCACACAGGACCACCCAACCACCAGAGAGTCTGGCAGTCAGAGCAGAGATCCGCCTGGTACAGCACCTTAAATTCAGGAGAGGAGCAAGGGAAAGGGCACAGTGAGGGACCAATCTGTGGTTTGGGGGGAGCGGCTCTGAACATAAAAGACAGAAATCACATCAAATCAATAAAGCAGAGGAGGGAACAGCCAGGATTCTGCCCAATCACTCGACAGCCTCCCTGGAACTTTCTAGACCCAGGGTTGGGTCTGGGAATGATGGACAGATCTCAGGGACAGGGGTACAGAATGATTGATAGGGGCAGGTGTGGGTAGGGAATTAACAAGCATCTTTGATGGACAGGGACAGGTGCAGGCACAAACCAAGTGAAAGGCAGGAATTTATAGAGGGGGACATGGAACAAACCATTATAAATTATACAAATAGAATAAAGGCATAAAACAAATACATGGAATTGATAAAACTGAAAACACACCACTACAGTTATTTGGATTGCTATTATCAATATGGCAGTTTTTGAGAGCAGAAAGTTATCTTTAATTCACTAGTTCCAATACTGTCAGTATGTTAACTGTAATTTGTTTGTTTGTTTGGCAAAAATAAGCTAATTTATCTCAATTTCTGCAGATTTGAGAAGTTGATGAATGAAATTAACTTTGGAGTTTAACATCAGTTTCCGGGAGATTGTGTTTATTAAGCTTCCTTTTGTTCTTTCATTATTAGAGCTTCAAGTACTCAGAATTTTTCCTTCTATCAAGGCATAATTGTCTAACAACTCTGAATTTAGCATTCCGAAGTAGATATAACTATGCAAAAGACAGGGAAAGACAAGGCCCTGGAGTGTGTTCTCTCTGTTCTTGGAGAAGTTATTGCATATAAATGGCTGAGTTGGACAGAAAAGAATTATCACCATATGGTTTATTGGTTAACTCTTCCCAGTTTCATATATTTTAAGACCAGAAGTTTCATTAGATCATCTAGTTTGACCTCCTATATCATGGAGAATTCTATCCATTTATTCCCACATTGAGCTTAATAACTTATTTCATTAAACCTATATTTCAAAAGGACATTTATCTAGATGTAAAGATGTGAACAGTTCAGTACTTTCCATATTAATCTTTCACAATTTTTACTATTAATGACTACTATTATTTCAACACTTATCAATATCCTTTTTTACTCCTTTTTGTAGCTGAAAGTAATCTTTTTTCATGTTACTCCAGTGCTTTCTTCTATTTTCTTCATCATTAAAACAGATTCATTTAATACTTCATAGTTTCTTTCTTTTAAGGTATTTATAAAATCTTATCACCTAATTTTTCTGTTAAGAATTTGACTGAGACTTTTTTTGTAGTTCTATCAACTTCTTTTCTCCATCTCACCTAGTAGGAGTTTCTTATGAATATATTGGAGAAATAGAGCACATTATAAACAAATAAATTACCAAGAATAAAATTAATACTACTCATTAAAAGAGTATTATTGCTTGGAAAAATGAATGCTTGAAGATCTTGGAAACATAAAATACACTGAAAGAAAAAAAACTAAAACATTGCTTTTGGGTTTTTGAATTATTTTCATCTTCATTAAAATTAGGTAAGTTCTGCTGAGATAATAGTAATGTACCAAGGAATTTTCTGGTATGTCAAGGGGAGTTTTGAGCAACTACTCTAAGAAATGGAGATAGTTATATTTCACTATTATGACAAGATGTCACAAAGCATAGAAAAATTTCTGGCAATTAAGGGAAGAGAAGTCCATGAAGCAAGCCCATGTATTTGTCCTTTCTTCCTTTTCACTAGTGTGGCTGAGGTTTTATAGACTTTAAAATAGTAAAAGAAAAAAACCCTACTGTGTTCCCATACATGTATCAGACACTGAACTCTGCAAAGTATGACTCCTTTTAGAAAAATTAACTATTTAGCTTCCAAATAACTCCATAAATAAAGCTTATTTATTAATTTTACTTGTCCTGTTGCAAAAGAACATTAGAAGGTTCAGAAACTCACATTATTTAATTGAATAACCCAGCATCTATAGGGATGGCCTCTGATATCTTCTCTTTGTAAGCTCTCAGACAAAGTTAAAATACTGAATAAAATGTTAAGAATATTTCTGCTCATAACCCACTGACCACTACAGTTTCATTGTATCATTACAGAGGACTTCAGAGAAACCACCTTTATTTATTTGTCTATTTATTTACTTATTTAACCTTCTTCAATTGGTTGTCTGACAACATGCTGAAAAGGAGAAATTATGCTTTGGCATCTCTTAAAGTAGAGTGCCTATACCCGGAAATGACTGATTTCATGTTTAGAATATTACTGGGGGTTATCTTTAGTTTTTGACTATGCAGATCTATGTGGACTTTCAAGGCTATATTCTTGAGCTATGGACCAGAAAAAAAATCTTTCATGGAGCCTTTCAGATTTCTTTATTGGGGCCGATTTTCACAGGCATACCTTGAACTGAAAATGTCTTACTGGCAGATATATATGAAAATATTTCAGCATAAGTGAATTTAGATTTGTCTCCTGTGCTCATCCTTGATGCATAAAATAACTTCTGGATTTTTAAAGTTCCTATAGCTACTCATTTAAACTACTACTGTGGCAATATGTACCTATGCTGAGATTTCTCACTTAGCTGTTGCTTAGATAGAAAAAGGTCTTGTTTTGGGTTAAATAAATAAGTAAATAAATGATGAAAGAGAGAGCACTTCCTGTGACAAACTTTAAATCTTTATAGCTATTTTATTTTGTGCGTGTATAAAGATTGAAAGTTCATCCTAATGTCAACTCTGCCTATTTTTACCTGTGGATAATAAAGAAAATTCTTCTTCTATTGTAGCTACCTAATTAGGCATGGATTTTTTAAAAAAAGATATGGTAGACCCATTCACTATTATTTAGGAGTATTTCCTCTCTTTCGTATAATTTAATTTGACATCCAGGTAAGTCAGTGTCAAACTATGAAAGTCAAGTTGAAAAAAAAAATCTAACCTGACATGTGGACAGTATGTTAGTTGCAGCTAAAGGGTCTTGCTTGTCCATTACCATTTTGTAGCTTGACTTTTAAATATACTGTGTTGTCTTACCAAATTTGTTTCTCATGTTTGTGTCACATAGAATGTTTAAAGGTGATAAATTGTCAGAATTTTATAATTGTAATAACTCTAAAATGTTGGCTTGTTACTTTTTTTTTTTTTTAATCTTGGACTTATAAAAATATAGAACCAATTAAAATTTATATATTAAGAGCAGGATTTTCAAATTTTTGACAGCTTTAAGTGTAATAGCTTTCACATTCAGTGATTATTTGCAGTTTAAGATACTAATAGTCACAATTTTAACACAAGGTTCATGGTAGTGCTTTGAATTTTTTAATGTTGCAGCAGTAGCAGTTACAACATTGACTTATTTTAAAAATAGACTATGCCTGATTACTTAATTTATTTTTTCATTGTCGCTGATTGTTTTGTCTAGAAAACCTCTCTGAACTTCATTAAATATGTCTGAGGAGTGTCACATAAGAAAGAAGTGGATAAACTTGAGGAAAAAAAAATATTTTACATAAAGATTATGCAAAACTGCGAATAATTATTGTGATGGAAATGTATCAGTGAAGCTCTGCATGTATAGGTGCTGAGGCCATATAATAGTTTAAGTAAGCGACTAGATAGAAAACATTGATGTCTTGACATTTTCAGAGAACACAGTTTTGATAAAGTATTGTTTGAGATAGAAAAAGATTCTGATGTCAATAGAAATAACTTTAAAACTGGAGAAATTGTATGCTAGATCATAATATGGGTTTCAAGATTTTGTTCTGAGGGCCTCTAAGATCATTTTTGTTGGAAACAAAACAAATATTGACTGGTGTAGTTTTCAAAAGGTGACAAGAATTAAAAAAAAAGGCATAAAAATGAAAAACCTTATAAAGAATCCATATGGAGCCACAAAAAGCTCTAAAAGAGGATGTAAGAAAAGAAATAAAACCAAAATTTTAAAAAAGTGTTCAGTAAAGAGTAGTGATTTTCAAGGCAGGAGTGGTAAGATAGCAAAAAAGGGCACTGAAGTGACATCAAACAGGCCCCATGGTGCAGGTCTAGGGTGGTGCTGTGACCAACTGGCTTGCCCAGCCTTCCTCCTGGACAGGACAGGACAACAAAGTTGTATAGCTTGAATATTTCCTCTATGTCTGCGATTAAAGTGTTTTGGTATCTAAGTCTGTTTGATTGCTGCACTCTCATTTTGATTTAGAACCATGATACATGGTTTCTTACAATAAAGTAATACTCTCTGAATAAGTATAATTCAGTTTTCTTTTCCAGCACTGTTCAGATCCTTGCCTCCAGTTTGTTCATAGTCTATGGAGTTGCAGAGTTCAGCTTAAAATCCTTGGCCTTAGAATAACAAAGCACAGTAAACCAGCATTTTTTGTTTGTTTTAACGTGCACTTTTCACTTTGTCTAATAATATCCTCTTATACTTTTATATTATATTAATAAGAGACTGTAGGAAGTTTTTGGGCAAAGAAATGATCATTTAGTCTGATCAATGTTCCCATTGCACTCTTTAGTATTGCAAACTATTTCTCTGAATTGCTTAATCTGATTTTCTGAGATATTAAAATGCTAGAGCAATAAAGGAGTTTTACGTATCTACAAAACATTTTATAGTATCACAATGTCTTTATGTCCACATCTTGAGTCTTGACATTCTTACACTTCTTGGGTCCTTTCCAAATTCTGTGCAGGAGTTTTTTTAATTTGTTTCCATCATCCATAGAGGAATAGTGACAAGACAGAAGAAAATATCTACATTTAAGAATGACAGTTTTCTAGACTTCTGTTTTGTGAATGATGATAACAGTGTAATTTCACATTGTTGATATACAAGAATATAGTAGTGAGACTTGAAATTTCCCAAATTGGTATTAACAGTTGGCAGAAACACCACAAAATGCAATTTGGAATTGAAAAATAGAAACTAAAGCAATACAAGCATGCCTGTTACCAACTTGAACAATGTAAAGGACTTGCCATTTAATAAGAGGTGAAAAACTGTTGTAATACATAGGCTGATAACGTGAGAACCTGAAAAACTGTTTTATGTACATAAATTTAAATCTGATAAAACTTATTTGGAACATCTTAATTTATTTAGGTTTTTCTTAACTTGATGCTTAGTTGAGAAGAAAGAATTATCTACAAAAGTTACAAAAACAGGTTTTAAAGGCTCCTTGAAAGAAGATGTGGAGCATGCTTTTGATCAGCTGAATGGGAAATAGGATCTGGTCAAAGAGGAAATCCCTCTGGGACAGAAGGTCTAGAAGGGTGGAGTGATTGTTGACAATAGAAAGTAGAAAGCTTGGAAGGATGACAAATAGGTATATTTAATCTGGGAAGGTAAGAGCAGAGAAGAAAGGGAATTTCATTTCAGAGGCTTTTAAGAGCACAAAGAATGAGTGAGATGCAGGACAAACGATTATTGGTTTTGGTAGCAGCAATACGAAAAATGACATGAAAAATGAAGGCTGGGGACTGAAAAAAAAAAAATAAACACAGACAGAAAAATCCCATTTGAAGTACAGTAGGAGAGACTTGATTTTACTTGGTTCCAAGGCAAGAAGGTAAGACAGTGTTTTACACTGCACTTCCCCAAGGTCTAATTCCCAGACAGTGCAGAGCCCTAATATGTGTTTTCAGCACACATTTTATGGATGCAAGGATTCTGTAAGCCAACGATAATTATGTTATTAAAAGGTCCATGATTTGGCTATGTTTATGGAGCACAGGGGTTTCTTTGTTAACAGTGGGATTAAAATTAACTGTATTTCATAATTTTTAACAGAAATAGAGGTATCTTGACTAGAATATTTTTATTAGAGTTAGTAGAAATTAGGTATATATTTAGAAGAGGAAATAGTAGACCAAGATATCTTCCTTGTACAATTCTTCTAAGGCTCTGAAGACCTTGTGTGTGGAGTATGGGTGTGTGTTTGTGTCTGATTCTGAGGAACAAATAGTTTCATATTGTAATAATCAGTGATTTGCTCCCAGTGTAGAACAAGCTGAAGAGAGAAAGTCATTTAGTCTAAAATTGCTGAGAACGATGAGAAGTAAGTTTCATTTTATTTTATAATTTGTCAAAGCTTATTAAAATAAAGGATTAAAACTTTTTAGAATCAGATAAAGTTGGTTATTTTTTTTTTAAGAGGTTACTGTTCAGATTGTTTTAACCCTTGGGGATTATACAACTACTTATAAACCTGAAAACCTAAACTCTGATTATTAAATGCACACTTTACTGGCCCTTGTATAGAAAAGAGATTGTAGAAGAACTACTAACTTTAAAACCAGCATAGATAAATGAAAAAGGAAACACAGGGCAAACAGGCAAGTAAACATCATTAATCTTTAACTAATACTTCTTGTAAGCCAAGGATTAAATTGAAATGAGAAGTCTGAAAAATATTCTTTCCAGAAGATGGCACTCTTATACTTTGTATTTTTGGAGTATAATTTCAGTCACTATCCATAAATGTGTATACACTCCCCTATTTGTCTAAGCTATTTAATTATTTATCCGTACACAAAAGGAAGGGTAGCGTGTAAACCAGAGTAATGTTTATACAGCATTTGCTTCAAGAAACAGTATTTATTTTGTCAGCAAGGAGCATCACTAATTGAAACAAATCATTGTCTTTAAGCAAAAATTATACATGGATCTAAATATGTTGTTTTATTTTAAAAAGAAAGAGCAGTTCTTACACCTACTCCTAGACTGGTAAGTTTATTACTTCTCTCTTGAAGGTAGCACATAAAAGTAGAGAAAAATATTGACAATTGGAATAATAAAGAAACACTTGTAGTCTTTGAATAGTTAAAAAAAGTAGCATAGAGGGAAGATGGTTATAATTATGCAATAAATGGCACTCCTGAGAGTGATGAACCATGAATAGAAGTTTCACTCCTTCTTCACTAATACAAAATTCATCACTCAGTTCAGGCTTACATCTCCAAACAACCATATTTATTTTCAGCTATGATAAATTTTCTATTTTATTTTCCATTGTGATACATATTTTCAGAATTAAAAGAATTGTGTAACTCTGTTCTTTTATCTGTATCTGAAAAGTCTACTGCAGATTTTCAAAAATACATAATGCAAAATTCTTAAAATGTTTACTCTAAAGCTATTTTGTTCTTGATATTTTAAATTCTGTGATGTGTTATGACCTGCCACTGGAGGTGAAGGTAACCTATGTTCTTGTTAATCTCTTGAGGTGAATTATAGTGGAGTGACACTGAATGATTGGTATTTGGAAATATATATATATGTAGGGTTTATTTTAGAACAATTTGATTACAATGAAAAGCAGATATATATATATAGCCATTTTGGTTATAATTATCTACAGTAATATGGCAATATGAAAGCATAAAGCTATCACTCACTTTAAGAAAATGTAGGGAAAAGAAATGAAGAGAAAGAAGGCTAGGAGTAGAAAGATACATAATCGCCACCCATAGATTTACAATGGGTGGCATTGATTGTTGCCACAGGTCAAAGTGATGTTTGAAGGATCTGTTAGGGGTGGAGGAAAAAGCTCATCCAACACAGAGCCTAGTGGGTTAATATGCACTGAGGTTCAGGTGGAAATGTTCAAGCACCTCACCTGGGAGAGGGGGGCAGTTTTACACTGTCTTTTGATCGCATGCAGGCCTCTGGTGGAAGGCCTCAGAAATGAGTCTGAGGGCTTTTCAGTGGCATTTGATGGTTTCTGACACTTTCTAAGACATGACGGCTGCCTCTCACATCAGTAGAGGGAGGAAGGAGAGTGGGGCTTGTGAGTAAGAGAGGGCAATTTGGCACCATCCTGTCTCCATGGGGTCTGCCTCTACTGGCCTCAAAGCCTGGTCTGCAGCCTCTGGCAGGAACAAGTTCACCCCTCTGTCTTGTGCAGACCAGATGTTTGCCATCACACCCCCAAAACCTCACCTCCTTCTCCTCAGGAAGATGCAAATCTGGCCTCAGCAAAGCATCCTGGTGCCTCCACAAATGGACAATTTGTTTTGAGTCCAGTCTCTCACATGATGTTATAACTAAGGTGCTTAAAAAATAAAAATAAAAA
>VWYP01022591.1:0-10610 GCA_013400435.1 Pycnonotus jocosus
CCAGCTTTTCCCTGGCAGACACCAGATCTGGCTGAGATCCCTTTTCAGGTGGGGAAGCTGTTTGATAATTATCTCCACCACGTTCTTTATGGCTAATTTTTCTGAGTGCCTTTTGTAGAGATTTATCTCGATTTACAATAATTTATCTGGATTTTACCAGATAATCATTTATATAATTAAATAATTTATATCAATTTTTAATTATCTGGATTTACCATCATCATAATTTATCTGGATTTATCATAGGTTTTTTTAGGTGAAAAGCTATTGATGAAACCTCCTCTATTTCAAAGCTTGGCAAAACAAAAAAAGATGGGCAAGAGAAGAACTACAACAACCCAGATTTGTCTCTCAAACCCTGGAGAGCCCCAAATGCTCACCTGGCAGCTTTTATCCCCTCCCTGGCAGGATTTTTTCCTTTCATTAAAGCTGATTTCCTTTAATAAAAGCTGATTTGAGCCCATCTTGTCACTGGCTGTGACTGACCAGAATCCCAGCACAAATCCTGGTACTGCCTGCAATTTAATTGCTTCAAAATGTGCCAATCCTTCAGCTTTGAACCTAAACAAAGCTTTGTTACACCAAAAGAAAGCTTTCTTACACCAAAATGTTTTGGTTTTTTTTTCCAAAATCTGCCCTGACCAGGCACAGTTGGAATTTCTGGGTCCCACCTGGGCTCCTGCCTGAGGTTCTGCCCCAAATCCACTGAATTTTGTTAAAAAGTTCATCAGTGCCAGTGCTGGGGGTTTGCTGCCCTTGTGCTCTGCCACCAGCACTGACCAGTGAGCTCCAGTCTGACCAGTCCATCCCCAGTCTGACCAGTGCCTCTCCAGTCTGACCAGTCCATCCCAGTCTGACCAGTGCCCCTCCAGTCTGACCAGTCCATCCCAGTCTGACCAGTCCATCCCAGTCTGACCCGTGCCTCTCCACTCTGACCAGTCCATCCCCAGTCTGAACAGTCCATCCCAGTCTGACCAGTCCATCTCCAGTCTGACCACTCCATCCCCAGTCTGACCAGTCCATTCCCAGTCTGACCAGTCCATCCCCAGTCTGACCAGTCCATCTCCAGTCTGACCAGTGAGCTCCAGTCTGACAGTCCATCCCAGTCTGACCAGTCCATCCCAGTCTGACCAGTGCCTGCCATCACAATTCCTGCACTTGGCCCTTGCCCATTTCCTGCCAAGCTCATGGATGGCTGCATCCAGCTGGCAAAGGGGAGTGGAAAACCACAATTAAGTCAAATTTAGGGTGGCTGCTTAATTCCAATAATTGAGGCTGCTCTGTTACTCTCTGAGTTTTGCTTAGGTCAAACTGACCAATCACTTCTTCTTTTTTTAAAAAGAAGAAATTAAAAATTGTTACATTTTCTTCAGTTTCCCTGGAGCCTGAAGCCCCTGGCCAGGGCTGGGTTATCCTAAAAAATTAGGAAAAAGTCCTGCACACCTGGGAATCAGGGATGAGCCTTACCCTTCTCATTGGGGAAAAGCACTTGGGGGCTGTTTGTGACCCCAAACCTGCAACATTTCAGTCCCAAAACTCCCCAGGAGCTGGGGGTTAACAGCAAACCACCCTGAGCATCAGTGGGTTTATCCTATAAAAGACAGGAAAAAGTCCTGCACACCTGGGAATCAGGGATGAGCCTTACCCTGCTCGTTGGGGAAAAGCACTTGGGGGCTGACCCCAAACCTGCAACATTTCAGTCCCAAAACTGCCCAGGAGCTGGGGGTTAACAGCAAACCACCCTGAGCATCAGTGGGTTTATCCTGCTTTACTCAACTCACCTGATCTCCTTGAGTCCTTCTTTCTGGATAACTTGAAGGATCTCTTTATGGCTCATGGGTGTGTTGGGATATTTCTCCAGGACCTGGCAAGCAAGAGCAGATGGAGAGGAAGTCACTCCTTTGCACTCTGAATTGACATTCAGCTGCACCAAAATTTCCATTTAATGGCTTGGACTTGTCCAAGGACACAACCCAGATCCTCCACAGCTCCCCATCACCCCCTGGAGGAGCAGAGAGCTTCCAGAGAGTGGCTCAAGGGCTTCTCTCAGGGTAATTCCCAATTTTATTTCCAGTGTGCTGCTCTCAGACAGATCTGCCTGGAGAATGAAATGCTCCCCAGCCAGGAATTCCACTGGGAATGGAAAAATCCCAAATCCTTAGGCTGAAAATGATGCTTTGGGAAGGCTGACCTGGAACAGAGGCTGGACAGAGCTGGAGAATAAAGCAGAGATTTATTGAAAGGGCTTTAAGGATCCACCTTGGGCAGGACAAGAGCCTGGCCAGGGCTGCACCCAAAGTGGACCCAAAATAGTCACAAAAGGGACACAAAATGGTCACAAAATGGTCACAAGGTCTCACTTTTATAAGTTTTGGTCCATTTGCATATTGAGGTTTAATTGTCCAATTCCAACTCCAGGTTGTGAGGTCTCATCCTTGTTTTCTCTCTTTAGCCCACATTGTTTGTGCTTTTGGGCCTGAAAACTTGTAACATTGTCCTTGGTGTGCAGCAGGAAAAGGATTTGTTTTGTGTCTGTGCTCTGTGCAGAGCTGAGTGACCCTGACTGTGAGCTCAGAGCTGCACCCCTGGGCACCACAGAACATGAAAATCATCCAAGCTCCAACTCAAAGCATCCAACCAGCTCCTGAGCAGTGTGGCTGCAAGTGTTCAAGCTGAAGGAAATGCGGCTTTGACACTGCTGGGGCTGTCAGAAACCCTCTGCACACAGAAAATCCCAAACTCCGGCCCATGGAAAGGAATCTTTTGTCGTTGCCAGCCCTTCCCCGGCTCCCTGGGCTCCCTGTGCTCCCTTCCAAGGGGACTGACAGTGCAGCTGGAGCAGCAGGCAGATGCCACTCACCGCACGTCACTGGGATATTTCAGGCCACGTTTGTGCTGGCCAGGGGGATGGGCAGGAAATGCCTCGTTTCCTCTTAATCATCAGCTGCGAGCCCAGCCCGGCACATGAAAGGCCAGGCCTGGCTTAGGCTCAGCACAAACCCCAGCGGGACTCGGCAGGAGGAGAGGAGCAGATTCCATCCCTCTGCTGAGCAGCTATGCAGAACCCGGGGCTCTTCCAGGACCCTCATTCCCTGCAGGAATACCAGGTTAGCCAAATTCTACTCCAGGTTATCCCAGTTCAGCTCCAGGTTAGCCCAATCCAGCTCCAGGTTATCCCAACTCAGTTCCAGGTTATCCCAGCCCAGCTCCAGGTTATCCAAATCCAGCTCCAGGTTAGCCCAGCTCAGCTCCAGGTTAGCCCAACCCAGCTCCAGGTTATCCCAGCCCAGCTCCAGGTTATTCCAGCCCAGCTCCAGGTTATTCCAGCCCAGCTCCAGATTATCCAAATCCAGCTCCAGATTAGCCCAAACCAGCTCCAAGTCCAGTTCCTGGACACAGGAACCCCAAACTGGACATGGGAACCCCAAACTGGACACGGGAACCTCCAAACTGGACACGGGAACCCCAAACTGGACACAAGGGTCACTCTCAATGACTCCAAGTCCTGTCCAGCCTGGCCTTGGACACTTGCAGGGATCCAGGGGCAGCCAGAGCTGCTCTGTAAGATCCAAGTGGGATTTGTTTGCACTGCCACAGCCTCAGGGGCTCATCCCAATCCCACCTCACCTCCAGCTCTGCTGTAATTTTGGACAGCACGGAGGAGGATGCATTTGCAGGTGATCTCAGCCAGGTCAGGGCAGGTTTTGGGTTCCACCAGCCCTGCCCCATGTTCACAGAGCCCTGCCCAGGACACAGCTCACCCTGCACCCCCAGCCTGGAGCCCAGGCAAGGCCAGAAATTAAAGATATCTCCATTTTCCATCTGTGGTTTCGACCTTTTTCACTGCAGGTGGCAAAACCAGGAGAGAAGCGAAGCAGCGCTGGGAGTGCGTTCACAGGGAGCTCAGGGCATTTCTACCACACCAAACTCCCACTGTGCATTTTCCCCTGACCCTCAGGGCTCTTCAGACCGGAGCAGCAGCACCACAATCCATGAATTTGTCACCAGGCACCTCCAGAGAGGAAGGGAAGGCTGAGTTCCCCCTCAGCAGTTGGGGCAGAGGGGAGAAAAGCTGCTCCAGTTCTGTCCCTGCCCCCATCCCAGGGAACCCTTCCAAAATCCTCCTTGCACAGGGCTCTGTCCCATCCCTGAGCTCAGCAGGGTGAGGCTGGACAGGCCTGGCCTCCTGCCACCCCCTCCTGGCTCCCTGCAAATGGTGCTGGGCTGCTCTGGGAAGGTCACTGGGGAAGAACAACCAGCTCTGCCAGGTGCCTCTGCTCTCCAGGAGATTCCTGGAAACCACGGAATGCTTTGGATTGGAATGGCCCTTGGAGATCACCGAGTCCAACCCATCCCCCAGCACTGCCAAAGCCACCACTCATGTCTCCAACTGTCACATCCACAGGGCTTTGAAATCCTTCCAGGGATGGGAACTGTCCTGGGCAGCTGTGCCAGCCCTTTCCAGGGAGGAACTGTTCCCAAAATCCACCCTGAGCCTGCCCTGGCCCAGCCTGAGGCCATTTCCCCTTGTCCTGTCCCTGTTCCCTGGGAGCACAGCCCGACCCCCCCTGGCTGTCCCCTCCTGGCAGGGACTTGTGCAGAGCCACCAGGTCCCCCCTGAGCCTCCTTTTGTCCAGGCTGAGCCCCTTTCCCAGCTCCCTCAGCCTCTCCTGGGGCTCCAGGCCCTTCCCTCCAGGTCTCTCCTGCCCTGCCTGGTCCCTATGCTGGGCACAGGATGTGTTTCCAAAATTCTCATGTTCTCCCAGAACCCCCGAATCCCCCAAATCTCAGAGAAGAAGGCCCAGAGCCCCTCCTTAGGCTGCTCTCCCTGCTCCTGGAGCTCTTCCCACCCGGAATGGATCCGGGGCTGCCCCAGCTGAGTGTCCTGGCTCAGCCGGGCTTTGCCAGCTCAGGATCAAAGCTCCTCCCTGTGCTGAGCAAGGGCAGCCCTGGGGAGAGCCAGGAGAGGAGCAGAGCGATGTCCCCAGCCCCAGCTCAGTGTGCAGTGCTCTGATAAGAGCCAGGAAATGTCTGCTATCAGCTCTCAGCCTCCTTAGATAAACAGAGCAGTTCACACCTCCGGCTGCTGCCAGACAGGCTGATCCAGAGGAACCAGGAACGAGGATCAAAGAGACTCTGAACGAAACAGATCCACCTTTGGAGGACAGATACACCCTAAGCACCTTCTCCCCTCTCCTCTGCCCTTTTAATCCCATAGCAGATCTTTCACTTGAGTCATTTACAGTCGCTGTGTGTGTAAATAAATAAAATCTTGCTGTGCCACAGGACACAGTCTGAGAGGCAACTCAGGTCTGACCTACTGAGCCAAGCTCATTGTCAACAAAAAAAAAACCAACATTAATCCTGGAATGGTTGGGGTGGGAAGGGACCCTAAAGCTCATCTCATCCCATGAGCAGGGACACCTTCCACTGTCCCAGGGTGTTCCCAACGCTGCCCAGCCTGGCCCTGGGCACTGCCAGGGATCCAGGGGCAGCCACAGCAGCTCTGGGCACCCTGTGCCAGTGGAGCTCTCCCTTCACCCATGGGTGCTGTTTGATAGCACCCAGCACTGGGTGGGAACCCTGGGCACTGAGAATTGCAGCCTTTCTGTGCTCACAGGCACTGACCCCCAAGAAAACCCTGCATTGACCTGAGGCTGTGGAAAAGGTTTCCAAAATTGAGTGAGAGCACTGGGAGTGTGGGTGAGTGATTTGAACAGAAGTGTGTGATAGCACAGGGTGGAAAACTTAAGAGTACAACCTTCAGGCCCAAAAGCACAAACAATGATGAACTGAGGAGAGAAAATAAGAAGGATGGGATCTTGTCCTGCCCAAGTTGGATCCTAAAGCCCTTTTAATAAATATTTATTTTATTTTCTGAGCTCTTTCNAAACTTATAAAACTGTGCGATTTCATGACCAGTTTTTTGTGACCATTCTAAATCCACCTTGGGTGCAGCCCTGGTCAGGCTCTTGTCCTGCCCAAGTTGGATCCTAAAGCCCTTTTAATAAATATTTATTTTATTCTCTGAGCTCTTTCCAGCCTCTGTTCCAGCTCAGCCTTCCCAAGGCATCCCAGGCAGTGCCACTGCTCAGCACAAGGCACAGGGAATTGGCCAAGAGGCCCCTGGGCTGTGCCAGCTTTGGGGTGGCAGCAGGGCCAGGGCAGTGCCTGTCCCCTGTGCTGGCACTGCTGGGGACACCCAGGACACCAGGGTGACACACAGGATACCACAGGGACAGGCAGGACACCATGGTGACAGGAAGGACACCACGGGAACAGGAAGGACACCATCGTGACACAGAGGACACCAGAATGACAAAGAGGACACCATGGGGACATGCAGAACACCTTAGGGACAGGCAGGACACCAGGGTGACAAACAGGACACCACAGGGATGTGACACCAGGGCAAGGACTCATCCATGGATTCCCACATCCCTCTGACAGTGAAACACGCCCATGTCCAGAATTAAAACCTGTTCTCGAAGTGTTTGGGGTTGTTTGGGGTGGTTTTTATCAGCCCAGCAAGGTTTAATCCAGAGATCCTCCAAGGCTGGATGTGAAGGAGCAGCTCAGCTTTCAGCAAAAAGCTTTGGCAAAAAATGCACTTTGGAATTCCTCCTCTTGGTTATTCCCTTAGGCAAAGAGGGATTTAAAAGTGGAGCCTGATGTTCTAAACACAATCAGCACTTCCACTTGGGTTCCTTCCTAGAAACTGAACTTAAATTTCCTAAATCCATGAACCCACAGCAGCTGAGGAGTTTCCACCTGGATCAGCTCTGGAGAGACAGGCAGCAAAACCTGCTCACCTGGTTCCACCTCAGCCTCACTCCCGGCCATTCCTTCCCAGGAGGAGAATTCCAGGCACCAGCACAATTCCTGCCAGCAGGGAATCACCCCCTGCAATGCCAGCCTGGCACAGAAGCGGGTCACAGCTATAAAAAACCCGGAGTGGTGGTGAAATTCCTGCTCAGTCACCCCAGGGAGCAGAGCTGAGAAAACACAACAGGAGCCCCCGGGGGGGGGGGGGGGGGGTGAAGGGCTTGACCCAGATTGCAGGATCTGCTGCACTCATCCCATCAGCCAAATCTGCCCAAGGGTTTAGGCAGGAAGGAGGTCAGGGAGGAATGGACAGCCCTGTGCCACCAGAAGCCAGGTGCCATCAAAGGCCACGTCTCACACTGAGCTGTCACACTGCCCAGGAGGGGACATCCCAGAGCCACCTCCTTCCTTGGGGACCTGCTCAGCTGGGACAGCAGCAAGGGCCTGGGGGGACACGGGAGGGCTCTGCTGTCACAGCAGCTCCACGGGCACTCCTGGCTTGTTCCTGCTGAACTTCACCCTGGGAAAGTGGGGCAGGACAGGGACATGAGGCTGGGCTTGGATCCAGGAACCAACACTGCAATTCCAGGATGGTTTGGGTGGGAAGGGACCTTAAAAACCATCCAGTGCCCCCCCTGCCATGGGCAGGGACAACTCCCACTGTCCCAGGGTGCTCCAACCTGGCCTTGGGTACTGCTCTGGGCACCCTGTGCCCCTCCTCACCCTCCCAGGGAACAATTCCTGCCCAAAATCCCATCTATCTCCTCCCCTTAAATTGTATTTGTGATATTTCATTTCAAATATCTGTCCAGAAGGACACTGAAGTGCTTCTTCAAACAGAAAACTTCTGGATCTGTGCAAAACCTGTCCAACCAAAAGACACCACGACCATTCTGAGACTGCCCTGAGCTCCCACAGCTCCCACAGCTCCCAGCCAGTCACTGGACAAGCCCAGCTCCCAGTGGAGAATAAAGAGCTCCAGAGAATCACAGGATATCCTGAGCTGGAAGACACCCACAGGAATTCAGTCCAACCCCTCAGCTTGAAAGAAGCCCAGCAGGATTTATACCAACCCCAAAGAGGAGAGGTTTGATGTCTAGGATGGGAAAAGCAGGAATGATCCCCTACAAAACAACTCAAAGCTTCTGGGAGCTTCCATCCCTGAATTGATGTGACATAAACTGCAATATTCCAGCAGATAAACTGGAATAACACCTCTGAGGAGGGGCTTGAGTTCAACATCCCTTCAGGAATAACGTGGGGATGAGGTGGGAGAGGGGCACACATCTGTTAGTGGGGACTAACAGGGTGGCCTTTTCCCAAAAAACCCCTCTGTGTTATCCCTAAGGGTTTGAGAAGGTTGTACAGGGGATCTAAAAGTGACACAGCAAGGTCACAATTATCAGCAAGAGATAATTATTAATTATGATTATTAATCCCTAAGACAGGCTTGCTGCACCACTCCCTGCTGTCCATTCAGGCTCTGTGGGAAATGGACTTGTAGGGAATTCTCAAAGTGCTTATTTTTAATTCTTTTAATTCTTATTTACTCTTAAAAAATAACCCAGCATTATGAAGAGAACTGTAGTAGCAATTTCAGACCCTAAAGCCCTGCAAAACGAGTTACAGCAAAGTTTCATCACAATCCAACAAGGCTCCCCCACACAGCACAAGAATTCAGGATCCACACACAAAACAGACCAGGCTGGAGNGCTACACTCAGACACTTTGGTCCCTTAACTCCCTGCCAGGTTTGTCCCAAATGTCCCCTCAGGCACCGAGCTCCTCCTGCGGGCTGGAGTGGATCAGTGAGGCTGGAAAAGCTCTCTGGGATCATCCAGTCCAAGCTGTGATCTGATGAAATCAATTTTGAATTCAGGATGCAGTGAAACACAAGGAATTTGGGCATTCAGGCTCCTGCAGGGACAGCACCAGCATCAGAATATCCCTGACCTGGATATCCACTTATCAGAATATCAATAACATGGATATTACACCCAATATCCATGAGGGCCCTGAGAACAGCTCCAGAACACACAGCTCCCAGCCACACTCCTGAAAATAAAGTTTTCATGTGCCCCAAAGAGAGAAGTTCACAAATTGAACTCCTGTTCCAAAGCTGCATCCTGACAATGACACCCAGGGATTGCTGTGAGGAGCAGCAGCCACTCCAGCCTGGCTCAGAAGGAACAAAGGTGGCTCAGAAAGAACAAATCCTGAACCCAGGATTGCTCTGGCTGCTCTTACACAGAGCCAGGAACCATCAGGGTGTCCCTGTGACAGCTCAGGACCCAGCTCAGCTCCTGCTCACCCCAAAGGGTCAGGAGCAGCTCCAGCTGCTGCTGTTTCAGGTTTGCTCCCTGCTCCTTCCAGTTCAATCCACCTGGGGATTTAAATCCAGCTGGCCCAAGGGAACAGGGACACCCCAGAGCTGGCCAGGAGCTCCAGAACGACTTCAGTTAAAAACCAAACTATTGTAATTAAAACAAAACTCAGGTAAGTGTGTAACCCACGTGCCTGGCTAATCCCAGGATTCCTGAGGCTGGAAAAGATCTCAGGGATGAACCCAAGCTGTGCTCAGTCCCCACTTTGTCACTGAGTGCCACATCCAGGAATTCCTTGGACTCCTCCAGGGATGGGCACTCCAAACCTCCCTGGGCAGTTCCAAGGCCTGAGCACCCTTTCCATGGGGAAATTTCTGCTGATGAGGAATTTCCCTCTCTGAGCCTGCCCTGGCCCAGCCTGAGGCCATTTCCCCTTGTCCTGTCCCCATTCCCTGAGGCTCTGGTGGAAGATGTCCCTGCCCATGGCAGGATGAGCTCTAAGGTTCCTTCCAACACAATCCATTCTGGGATCCCGTCACTCCTCCCAGTTTTCATCCCTGCTCAGCTCCACAGCAGCTCCACTGCCCTGCTGCCCTGCAAAGCAGAGTTCTGGAGCACCCACAGGATGTAAGCAAAGGGCACAATTATCCAAACCTCCCATTTTATCTGAGAGGCTGCTCAGCAGCACTGCAAGCACTGTCACTGTCACTGAGGCTGCTCCCTGGGGACACGAATTTGGGGCACACCTCCAGGAACACCCCACCACTGTGTCAGCAGATTTTAGACACTACAGGAATGTGACAATGCCCCAGCTGCTCCTGACCCTCTGTTCTTACTCCTCCAAACAGGCCCACAGAAGCAGAAAACCTGACAATCACAGAAAAAGCAAATCTAAATCTCAAGCTTTGGGTTCTGGTGAGTTTGACACGTGCTGGGAGCAGCTGCAGCTCAGGACTGAACCCCAAACACAGGATGGGGTTCANCAATGTCCCAGCTGCTCCTGACCCTCTGTTCTTACTCCTCCAAACAGGCCCACAGAAGCAGAAAACCTGACAATCACAGAAAAAGCAAATCTAAATCTCAAGCTTTGGGTTCTGGTGAGTTTGACACGTGCTGGGAGCAGCTGCAGCTCAGGACTGAACCCCAAACACAGGATGGGGTTCAGCCAGCCCTGCTGAGCCTGGGCAGTCACTCACACCTACATCGTTGTATCTGCACCCAAATAAATCACACTTGGTGCACAACATCCCAGCCTCAAGGCAATTATTGTATCGCTCAAGCAAATTATTGTATCTTCACCCAAATAAATCACACTTGGTGCACAACATCCCAGCATCAAGGCAATTATTGTATCGCTCAAGCAAATTATTGTATCTTCACCCAAATAAATCACACTTGGTGCACAACATCCCAGTTCTGCACAATTTGGATTTCCTTCTTTGCAAAACAAAACAAAACAAA
>VWYP01022597.1:14497-24877 GCA_013400435.1 Pycnonotus jocosus
TGGCATGGCCACCTAACCCTGTCTGTCCCTCGTACAGTGGCTCACCTGATCTGTCCCTTGCCCAACCTCCTTTCCCTTCCTCCTCACAGCACAGTCAGCAGACTCCAGCTGACTCTCTACCAACCAGCTCACTCTGTATCACACCCAGAGCTGGGAGGGCAAGGCTGTTCCCACTCTTTGGTAATTAACACAATTGCAATATATCGGAGGTAAGATTGTCTTTAGCTCTGTCATCCCACAGTAACCCACCTGGCTGATCAAGAGAAGCTGGTTGATGTAATCTGTTGGGCTTTTCACAGTCTCTCACAGTCTTTCTTCTGGACAAAATATCCAGCATTCAGGTAGATAAACACATCATGTGATGGGTGAGCGACTGCTCACGAGTTGGGCACAGAGGATTACAGTGAATGGGGTGACATCAGATGGGGGAGAGGAAAACTAATTTTTAAATTTTTTGTCCATTCTCTGTCTGACTTCTTATATAATCAAGGAAAAAAAAAAAGTAATATTGATCCCACTGGGTATTAAAACATCTCTAAGGCACAAGGCAATTCTATTCTAGACACAATATAATTCTATTATTTTCCCTTTTTTTTAGTAGAATGAAAAAGTCAATGATTTTAGAATTTTTTCATGCTTCATCCAACAGAGTCACTAATTAAAAACTAAAAAGGAACATCATATATTAATGATTAAATCCTCCAGAAATACCAAAAATAATACTAAGAAATTATGAAATCAAATTTTCTTTCAATTACTGCCAAAAAAATTTGTAACTTAATGTTATTCTTTTCATAATTTGCCTTTAACCTTTTTCTGAAAAGGAGTTTTCACAAATGAGTAGCAGACCAATATTTACATCAGTGACTTTTCATGAAGCAACTCTAAAATTCCTTATGAGCATTAAAGTCAATGATATTTTTTCTCTCCCTATTTTATTAAAAAATAGATAAGTGGAAACTATGTCTAATGTTTTCATTATAGCCTTTTATGCTTACTGTTTAACTGGCTGTTGCATTTCTGCTCGAATAATATTTGTTAATCAAATTTTAGTACAAAAATAGCAGTGTGTTTTTTCTAAGTAGAGAACATTCCTTAGGGTTTGTGTTCTTTTTTCTTGAAGTGATAAAGTACAGTGTTCCTTTAATATAAAAAAAATATTTCTTATATGTCGGAACCCAGGGCATCTCTTTGGCTGCCCTGGAAGCTCAGGAGACCTTGACCAGACANATGGTGGACATTGGTAAGAAATGGTAAACAATATGTTCGTAATAATCTGTATAAAAGGCGTCCTCCTCTCGGGGGACGGGCAGTGGTGCCATGGCGGGTGTTCAAGACAGACCTTGCTGGGCACAGAGAGAACTATGAGATAAGGAATAATACACAAAGTGATTGACCTTGGAGAAACTGAAGTCTGAAGCCTCTGTCTCTTTCATGCGTCTGCCCTGAAACATCCAGGAGGGCAAAAAGACTCTAAACCACCAGAATATCGGAATTGATAAATTCCACACTTATATACTTCCAGTTATAGACATTTGTTAAACAAGGAAATATCACTTCTATTTTACTTTTTGCCATTCAAAAATATAGGTAAATGATCCACAATAAAACCAAAAGTTTGGGGTTTGAAATTTTGGTGTGTTTTGTTCTCACACAGAAACTTAATAGTTTCTGATGTTGTTATTGCCCAAAAATCTCAACATAAATATTTAGCAAGATAATTATACCACTACAAAATCTTATTTCTTGAAGTTACTGTTGGAATGCATGGTGTAAACATGATGATTCATTTTTTATTTGACTTCAGAATAAATACAGAATTTCCTAGCACCAGCCTATTTGCACCATAAAATTACATTAGTAATTGGTTCCAAGCCTCTCTGGGATTCTATTTATATTTATAAATATTTTGTGTTGCCTGCTTAAGGAGCATTGTTAGTCATTTCCAAAAGTCTTTTCTAGTTCATTCAGAAGTAATTATACACTTATTGCTGTGCTCTAAGGATGGCACTAGTCACAATTTTCCAAAGAAATGTCATCCTACTATTCTGGACTAATAGCTGGCCAGAAGAACTCATCTACTTTCTGTCAAACAGGGAGATAGATTAAAAAATAAAAGAAAATTCATAAGAAGTTTACATATCACTTTCAACAGAGGTGAAAGACTGGAAAGCATCCAGCTCTTGCTGATGTCAAAGATTGCTAATACTTATTCAGTCCCCCTGATATTTAGAAAACTTTGGCAGCAAATGAAAGTATTCACCAGAAAGGAAGCAGTACTTGAAAAGTCTAAAAATAAACACAGGGTATGTTTATTTCACTGAAATTGGTACTTCCAACTATCTCAGAAATTTTATGAGGAGAATATTTATGATTTGACAGTTTTATGAAGGTAGAAAACATAAAATATTTTTGTAACATTATTTCAAGCTATTCTGAATATTTCACGAGGAAAATGATCTTTGCAACGCCAAAAATTAATCCCAAACCAAACAAACCTTAAAAAATCTGAAAAGGAAAAGGCCTTAGGTGCCCATTTTCGTCCTCCTGCCTGAAGGAAAAAAATCACAGTACATGTACTTGTCTAGACAGTTTCTAAAGATTTACTGTGACAGAAATTTGACAGTTTCCCACATAATCTACCCCATTACTACCTTATATTTCCTGAAAAACTCTCTCCTTCTTTCCCTAAGTTAATGCATTCTTTGTGCTGTCTACCACTGGTTTGAAGAGCAGAATATTTTCTTCATCTGTGCTTCGGGCCTTTACATCTAGCATTTTTCTTTCTTTAAACTGAATATCCCTATTTCTCTAATCCATTTTGTACATCACATTTTCTAGATTTCTGATCATTTTCTTTCTCACAATGGGTTCTGGCCAAGTGGTCTATATTCTCTCTGTGTGTCACAAAATTAAATACATAATTGGAGCAGATGACTTACTACTTTCCATGTCAGATGGAAAAAGCAATTACTTTTGTTCCAAACAATGCATCTATTGTACATGTTGTACACACAACAGTGTGAAAAACATTTGAATTATTATTCATTGTAACTTGCAGTTCCCTTGCTCTTTTTCACTGCTTACTCACTAATGCTGCTGCTTCTATTTCTTCACCCAGATATTGATAAGTATTAAAAATTTGGGATTTTTCATTATCAAATATAATCTCTTGAATATCAGACTGAGTTGTTGATATCTATTTTACTTAAACCTATTACCTGAACTACTTTCAAATCTTCCCCTGCATGTCAGCACCAAAAATGGTAAAATTCTTTCTTTTTATACAAGTTGCTAATTAAGTATTATAAAATGAAGGACAAAAGAATAATCTTGCAATTTGACAGTGAGTAAGAAATACCTAATCGCAGAATATAGCTTTCCTATCAGTTAGATGTTCATTTAATGGTAGATTTTCTTTTCCATGAAACAAAACATTTTTTCCTGTGGTGGGTAAGTTCGGACTAAAATAGATCTGACTGAGGAGAAATTAACTTAATTTAGTCCTTCTTAAAATAGATTCTAGTAGTAAGAGCAAAGACAAACATTAAACCAACATTGTTTCTCCCCATCTCCTCTTTCCCATGATCAAATTCTCTCCTTTCTCTTTTTTCCTTCCTTCTCTTTCATTCCTGAGTCTTAGCCACACAAAGTAGCACTTGGGAAATTGTGTTTGCAGTTTGTCCTCTCTTTCTCTGTAGAGAACTCCTGCACTTATTTGAGCTTTTCAGGTAAAAATATTCCTCCATTGTATGTCCTTCATGAACTGCAGAAGCATCTACTTCGGTGCAATGCTGCAGGCTTGGGGCTGGTTGGCTGGAAAGCTGCTGGTGGGAAAAGAACTTGGAGGTGCTGGTCCACAGCCACCTGAATGTGAGCTGTCAGTGCGGGATGAACAGCTGGACTCAATGATCTTGAAGGTATTTTCCAAACTAAATGATTCTATGATTCTATGAAGGGATGATAGGTACCAAATTTTAAACCATGGTTTTAAATAGACTATAGATATATTTGAGTTGGTTTGCTGGTAAGTAATAAAGAAATCATTTTAGACTATGATTAAGAAGACCTTGATTTTGACATATACTCCATACTGAGAAGACTGAAAAAAAAATCACACTAAAATATTATACCACTGTTTATGCAGAACAAAGGAGAAATGTAGGCTCTCTGAAGTTTTCAGAGTAATGTTTAGTGCTTCTCATTTGACTCATTGCTAGTGCCCTGTCAACCATCCTTTCAAAGAGCTGCTTCCAATCACCTCATACATTAATATTCCTTCACCCCAAGGAACCTTGATGTCTTTAGGGGAAATATACCAGCTAAGCTTTCCTCAGCAAACACTGATTTCCACACCTCTTGCTGAATGATTCATGAAAAGTCAGTGAAAACAGATTACGCATCCTGGCTTAATGGATGGACATACTTTATCCTGTTTAGCAGCTTTATCGTGGGGACAAGGGGAATGACAGCTTTAAAATAAATAGTCTTGCATTAGGTACAAAACTTGCACTACCTCAGCATGTAAAAAAATGCCAAATTAAGTAATTTCCTCAACATTATTTGTAATTATACTGCTGAATAAATAAATTTTAAGAACAAAGCCTCTATAATGCAAATTCTAGCTTAATGCTTTACTTAATGTCATTAAAATGCAAAAATCTGTGAGTGAATTCTAACATATCTGCTTCTGTCCAGCCCCATACAGATGAGCCTGCAGTACCTTAGAGCTACCTTTAAGCAACATAAAAGGTACAGGGTTTTGATCTGACAGTCATCCAATCTATGAAATGAACAGAAAATGACAGTGCTTGTTCAAAGTGAGTATTTAACTAAGCCCAACTCTTTTATAAGGTATCTGAACCATAAGCATTATGAAGAAGAGCCCCTTAGCATTGGAGTATTGGATTACTGGATTCAGTGGGTTGCTTTGGGAGTCTCTTTCTCAATCTCCTTTTTTGCTGCAGCATTAATTTATCAATAAATTGCTAGAGACTATTAAATAAGAGACTGTTACAAAAATGTCTATTTTGTTTTCCATTGAGGTTTACTACCATCTTGTGAAGGATAGAAGAGATAAATTATATATTACAGTGTAAAGTTTATATTGACATGAAGTCAATATAAGTGTCTAGAATGTCTAGAGCTTCTGAGTGGTTCAGGTCAATCGAAATGATTGCTTTATATCATTTTACTAAATATAATAAAGAAATAATTATACTAAGAAATAAATATTAAAAAACCCTATGTGTGATGCACAATTTCCATGATAATTTAGTAATGATAAGAATTGGAAAAAAAATGCTATTTTCGTCATGTTTACTCATCACCACTCCTCATACGTAAACTCATCTCCTTCAAATGTTCTTTTTAAAGCACTGAAAGAAAACAATGGTAGAAAAAGTTTAATTCTCTCTTGTGCAGCCCAGCAACAAAACATTCAAGGTCTCCGTGACTGCAAGGTGACACTGTGACTGTTTTAGGGATGACACAGATTATACTTCAAAATCAGAGGCACTTAAATTTTAATAAAAAAGGCCTTCCCCCAAGCGTAGACTGTCAACTAAGTAATTAAAGAAGCAAGCAGTGAAAGCAAGCCTCTAAAATTGGCAATCAATGAGCTTCAGAGTAGACCTTATGTTTGATTTTTTTTTTGTATGTTGTTATCAATATCTGCAAACTTGTATTAAAAAATTACGGCTCTTAAAATAAATATGCTTATTTCAGAGCTTTGGGAATACCAAGACAAATGCCAGAGTTCTAGAGAATTTTTAATGAGATATCCACTCAGTTTATGAAATTAGAGTTCATTTGATACTTCATTCAATTTGATACATTGATATAAAAACTAAGATAAAGTAAAGCAATTATACATTTGATGTAATTTCATAAATTTTGATTCTTATGACTTTTTTACTACAGTAATAGACAATTTAAGGTTTTAAGACTGCGTAGTTAAGGAATGAAAATATTCATGTTATGCATAGATTGAGAGAGTAAAGTTACCCGGGGAACCTGAGCACTGCAACAGTAATCTAAGTTTTTCTGGAAACCCTTAACTTGGCATGAGTAAAAAAAAAAAAATTATGAGTAAATTTAACTATTCATCCTCAGTTTCAGCTCACACCTTTGTCTTACTTTTGTTTGCCTTTAATTCTGAACTTTTTTTTTCTTTTTTCATATTTAATTCCTAGTGTAACTCAGATTTTTTTTGCCTTCCTTTGTTGTGTATTTTTTAAAAATTTCTATTTTATATCCTCTTTCTGCTTTGAAATCTTTGTTTATTCTTCTTTCTTTTCATATATCTTTTCCAGTTATTTTTTTCTCAAGCTCTATTCTTTTTTATGTGATATTTCTGTTGCTGTCTTTTCACTTGTTTTAGATTCTTTTAAATTTAATTTAATCTTTAAGTTTGGACTAGCCTGCTTTTCTAAAAAAGCTTTCCTTGTGCAAACACCATAATTTTTCAGCTGTCTATCTGTTTCACATCAGTAACTTCTGAATCTGATGGCTCATTAACCAAAGCTGACAGAACAGTGCAGAGCCTTAGAGATAAGGCATTTCCCAACAAGTTTGGGAAAGCTGGCTGCTGGCCTGAGGGCAGAGATCCAAATCAAAGTCCCATCAAAGGAAAGGCGGTTCCTACTTGACCTCATTCTCAGAAACAACAGCTGGAGATGATGGTGCTCCTGATGCCTAGGGAAGGCTGACCTGGAACAGAGACTGGACAGAGCTAGAGAATAAAGTAGATATTTATTAAAAGGCCTTTATGGATGCACCTTGGGCAGCACAAAAACCTGGCCAGGGCTACACTCAAGGTGAACTTAAATTGGTCACAAAAATGGACGACCAGTTACAAGGTCTCACACTTTTGTAAGTTTTGGTCCATTTTCATATTGGGGTTTAATTGTCCAGTTATAGCTTCAGATTATGAAGCCCCATCCTTCTTGTTTTCTCTTTTCAGTCCACTGTTGTTTATGCGTTTGGGCCTGAAAACTTGTAAGTGTTGTCCTTGGTCTCCATCTGGAAAAGGATTTGTTTTGTCTGCCTACCCTGTGAAGAGACCTGACTGACAATATGAGGCTCAGAACTACACCCCTAGGCAGCACAGAATCTGAAAAACATGAAAGCTAAAACTTAAGGCATTACTACTCTCAGCCCGCCTCGTGCACGCTGCAGCTTGCTTTGCCATGCAGGTGAGGAACAGGGCTGGTGGCAGCCCCAGACAGGAACAAGAGAAGAATCTATGCCAACAATCTGCAGTCATCAGACAGCTTCTTTAGTTTCCTTGCTCATTCACTTTTGTTGTCTTCTCTTCCTGTTACACTACCAAAGTTAAGCTAATCCTAGTGCTTGACTGCAGAAAGCTGTTACAGTGCTCAAGCTCTACATATGACTTGTCCCTGATACTCAAGACAACTGACTTTGATGACCAGACCTAATCCCCTGTGTACAAAGCTGACTTATTTGCTAGTGCTAGATGAGGAAACCAGGTGGAATTATGGTTACCAAGTTGACATTTTTATGATTAAATGTCCTAAGTTACTGCATAAGAGAAGCTGAGTCACTAGATCAGTTTCTAAAGGCAGGAACATCTGAATTTCTGTGCTTTTCTTGTAACAGGAAAAATAATTTTGTGTTGTTCAGTTTTTCAATATTTGTCTTTATTTTTGAGGGTATTTAATAACCTTATTCATTCCGATAATTGAAAAAACAACCCTTGAGTCATCTGTCCCAACAGAGGAAGCACAGTAGAAGGAGAAAAATCATACACAACGTACATTAAATTGCTCAGAGAAAGATGTTTCAGCTAAAGATACATGACTGAATCTTCACCTAAAGCATATGCAGCACAAGAAGTAAACAAGAAGAAGCTAACAGAAAACCCAGGTAACAGCACAATATATAAATTAATCTTTTTATAAACTATAAAAAAGGCACAGCCTCCCCCCCACCCCACACACACACACTAAGGGGAGCACTGCTAGATGAGACCCAAACTATGTTCTCTGCAGAAAACAGCACAAGTACAAGCCTGCTGAAGGTTCCTTGCATATCCTACTTAGTAACTTAGATGATACAGACTCTTGTGTAAAGGAGCAATTTTATATTTTAGCTGTATATACCAGAGATGGCATATAATTAATTTCCTTACCCTTTGGCCAAAGGGTATTTTTACTATTTGTAAAAAGTGGGCATAATCTACTCTTCTTCCAGTTACTCTGTTTTGAAAAACATGCATCTAAGTATTTTTAAGAACACATTTTATTCAATATACAATCCAGTCAGGATAAGTGAGGCGTATACAGATTATATCTGAAATCAGATGCCACAACAGAAGTATGCAATATTTTGTTTACTTTCTGGATCATTTTATGGTTCACCTGAGAGCCAGACAACTTCATCTAGATAGGTATGAAAGCATTGGAGAAGTTCCAGATCAACAGAGAAAGACCTAGTAAGTTCATGAAGCATTGAGTGAGATGAAGGATCTCAGTATTTACTGTGTTTTGGAGACATCTGTGGCCTTTCGTCCTATCCATTTTTACAAAAAAAAAAAAAAAAAAAAAAAAAAAAAAAAAAAAAAAAAATTTGCAAACTAAGTATCATTTAAACAGCAATCTCTAGAGCTACAGAAATAAGTGAGAATATATGTGGCAAGCAACACCACAAGCAGATTCTTAAATGAGATGAACAAGAAGTATAACATGCATGTATATAACCAGTGCCTTGGAGAAATTTTTCAGGGAATTTTCTATTCACACTTATCTCAATAATTCTATGTCCTCTCTCACAAATCCCTGGAGTTTGTATTCTCTTTTCTGTCATAAATAACTATCATGGATTTTTTTTTTTTTATCATCCTCTTCTCTACTATCTTTAATCCCACTTTATCAGAAATGTTCATAAGGATGCCTTAATTTAATAGTCTTCTTAGCCACTACTAAGAAGCGCTAGCATGCCTAGCATGATGTAGAAGCCACTAGCATGACCTACAATTCTGAAACAAAGCAAGATTTTTTTTTCAAAGATTGTATTTTTGCTGTAATAAACTTAATTCTAGGTTGATCACTACCAAAATGTTGTTTGCCATAATAAAGCTGCTGAGAAAGCCATGGTGAAACTGTTTAACTGTTTTAACATACCTTTAAAAACACTGGAAAGCCTGAAATTCCTTCTCAAATATTTCCATTTCATTTATCTACCCTTAAGTCCAATAAATGTACTTTCAGTAGTCATAACCTAATCTAACCTAGATCATGTCCTTTAAAAATTAACTCTTTTAAATTTCATACATTTTTCAAGCTCTGATGTACTCATTCAAACAAATGACACACTTTGGATACCAACCTTTCTAGATTAGAAACAATGGGATATCTGATTCTCACATAAAAATCATGGGAAGTTATGTGGAAATAAGCTTGTGTCATCAAATTTTAAGGTAAAAGAGATGTGAAAACTTGCTACAAAATTATTAAAACCACCAAATTTGAATTCTGTAATTAAAGTTTAATCTGGATTTAAAATTAAAGTAAATGAACAAAAATAAAACAAAATTGAATTTAAAAAATGCCAAAAAAATCCTCACATCAAACCACAAACAGCCCCCTAAAACTAAACAACAAGAACCCCATAAAACTTTCAGGGGAGCTTATCAATCACTGTTCCTCCAGCTAAACAAAGCTCTCATTTTATCTCCAGCAACAAAGGCAGGAACTACTCCCAGTAATTTACATACTTGCAGTTTACAGTTGTAAAATGTTCATTCCTATGTTCTTTTAAACATTGGCTCTTTGAAAAGAGATCATTTTCCTTTTTTAGATCAAAAGAGCAGGAAACTGTGCATTGAATTTCAAAAATCTTTCTCCTGGAGTTTAAGTAATGACTAAATGAGAAGCCATGAAGTAATGGCTTTATTCAGTTTCTGTTACTGACATCAGCCTGTTTGCACACTGAACTGAATTACCTCTTGTACAGTATATTTGTGTGACTCCAGGAAAACAGCCATAGCTGGGACTTGTTTCTCTACAGAATCAGATATTAACTAAAGTGCCTGGAAATGCTCTTTGCCAACTGTTCTTGATCTGGTGCTAACAGACATAGGAAAAAATCACTGCACAGTTTAGCTAGAAATTCACATGCCACTGGGGCAAGCACAAGAGGCACTGACAACTGAGGCATTCCTCTTGTCAGTCGTGAAACAACAGGGCAATTGAGAGCAAAGATCATGGTATGATGATCTCACTGTGACCACAATTTAGATTTTTGTTTTCTGTACCCCTGAAAGAGAATACTTATGGCTGAGAAAAAAAACTTTGTGAGAGAGAAGAAATTATTTTTGAATAAAATAGCTCATGCAAGTTCTGTCTTTTTTTTTTT
>VWYP01022597.1:24917-46538 GCA_013400435.1 Pycnonotus jocosus
TTTTCTTTTTTTTAACTGAAGTCAGTCCCAAGACCACAAAGTTAAGCATCTAATGTAGGCTAAGTGACATGAGCATTCAGTAATCGCTACAGGAACACAGAAATGACATTGTGTCAGTAAACCAGAAACTTATCTACATTTTAATTAAGTTAGGGAATTTGGCATGCACCTTTTCAATTATTTAAAAGCATATTTTTATATTAAAAATTCTATACTATAGAAGTGCTTTCCTCTCAGGTAAGGAGAAATGCACCACAAAACAAGCTAGCAGAAGCCTATTTTCTCCAAATGTATACATATTTGGGGAAAAAACAAAAAAGCAAAACCCACTGAATTGCAATCTAGTGCTTGGTTTGCAACAGTGCTGCTGCTTTCTTTGGATCTTGCTTCTTCTTTCTCATTGTCAGTCATAAATTGTTGATTTTTTAAACTGTGTAGTTGTATAACATTCTTATGTAAATGTTTCCTTATCCTCCAAAGCTGTGGACCTCTGCTGAGAAGACAAGAAATACTGCAGAGCTCTGCAGCAAGATTTGAGGGCTTGAGATGTGACCTTTGGGTGAGTACATTTTAACCAGGAAATTTGATTATCATGCATAACACCATTGGGGACTGCTTCTCCTTTGCTTGATTTACAAAGGCATGGAGAAGCTCCTCCATAAAGCTCAAGTTATCCTATCCTGGAAAATTCTGCTCTGAATTGCTGAAGTTATGTAATACTAGGTTTGTCAGCCTTCACACACAGCCACAGTGAGATATGTGGTTCAGGGTTCCAACAACCTGTTGAGCAGTTCCACCCATATGATTGACTATGCTAAGTCTATGGATCAATTTTTTCGTGCAAGATATCATCTTCAACTGTTGAAGTACAGGCTAAGTGCCTCTATGTTGTAAATGAAGTTATTATGTTGTAATAATTTTTGAGATTTAAAAGCCACATTTCAGGCAATGCTCAGAAGTTTACTACTTTTACAATGAATAAGAGAAAGGATGTGATAAGAAACTAGTTCTCAGTCTTGGCCTGCTCATTGTCTTATATTTTTGATGAACTCTTCAGAAGCTGAATAGCTTGAGACAAAGATAAATAATTCTTGGCATCTGATTTAGATTCAGCCTTCCTCTAGTCCTTATTAGTGCTACAGTTCTTTGCTTGAAAGGGTACAAGCAGCTTAGATGCTCCCTTAATTCGTTCCAAAGCATGTTAACCTTAGAGATGTTGATTTGAAGTGAGTTGGGGAAAAGTACTTTTTCCCTTTTGTTTAACAAAATAAAGCAATGATGTTTATCCTCATGCAGTCTGTACTCTTAACTGATTTTAGGAGAACAGAAAATTACATCAAATTCATCTGGAGGCTTCAGCCAAATCAAATAATTCCCATCTCATAAAATATGCTTTTAGGGTCTGATTTTTAATTTACCATTAGAAAATTTTAAATTGTCCATTAAAAACATTACTGAGGGGAAAAGAAAAAGTCAAATGAATGATTTTGTAGAACTTATTGCAGGAGTTATAATTATGTCCTGAGAACATAATTATTTAGAACTTTTTCTTTAGTGGATCTTCTGAATAGGCAGAATTGTTAAGATTCTGAATTAATTAACATCAAGCTGTTAACAATTTCAATATATAACGTTGGAGAACAGAGAGAGGTCAAGGTAAGGGCAGGACTTAGTAACTTAACATGCTCTTTTCTTTTAGATCTGGGGTGTCAGTAGTTTTGACAAGAAGGGTTTTTTAGCAAAGCACAAAAGCTCCCATGCAGAAGCCCTAGAATTTTTAACATGCATTTGATGATTAAAAGGTTTTAGAAGATTTTCAAACCAGTATTAATGTTAACATCTTGCTAAAGTATCAAGGTAAGCAGGCTTGATCATAAGAAAATGACACAAAGTTCAGTCTAGCCGGTGAGAATATTGCCAGTTTCAGGATCATAAAAAGCAGACATCTGAATGTGGAGCTTTCAGTTAATTTTCCAATATCTCTTCCTAAGTTTCTCAAGAGAATCGAGCAATTACAATAAATGAATAGAGGTTTGAATGAGCTCCCAGACTTAGAAGAAATAAGAGGGAGATTGTCACTGATGGATACTGTAGAAAAGCAGAAAATGAAATTAAATTGTACACATTGAAATCAAATATACTTGTCACCATCTGAAAAACAATAAACATTATCGATAAAATAGCATGGCCTGGCAAAAACTCTTATGAAAGCTCCAAAATTAGGATTTTACAATTCATACCAGCTTCAGTACCTCATTGAATGCTTTTATTATCTAATTATCTAAGGTCTTATTTTGTTTTTCTGCTCCAAAGTACATGGCAATCATTTCTATTGATTTTAGAAGTGGCTCTGAACATATTTCTCTCAGAAGCTTATATTCCACAAATTGATGATGCAAATCAGTAGTTCCTGTGGTTTATTTCACTTCTTTTTTACACTTTTAAGAACAGAATAGGATATTCCCTGGAAGAGTTTTTCACTGCCTTCTAAGGGAGCCAAAACACCTATGTCAAAATAATTCCTGTAAATTACAGTAGAAAGGTGTTTTGTCGTGTTCATAAAATCTTACCCACTTTGTCAGAACTGTAATGGGAAGATATTCTTCCATTCCCTTTTTGTGATTCCCCTACTCTCAAGCTAGGGGATCATCATTCTTGCTACAGTGTTTTTATCTATATTCTTTAATGAGTATTTGACTATCCACAAAACTGACTAGCATTTTCCTGGAGGTTTACAAAAAAAAAAACACTGAAATGAGACACAGCCACGGAATCTTCATTAACATATTCTGGTTTTCAAAAGTGGAGAAATTTCCTCCCAGATTGCTGCATCGGAAAACTCAAGGTAGGTATGGTATGTTAGCCCAAGGATGTTTAGTCCTTGTGTTGTATAGGTGCTGCTACAAAAAAATGTAAGCACAGTTAAACAACAGTGATATAGGTTTTTTTTTCAAATATTCAACTATCACCTTCTGATTGGAAGGAAAATGACTGTGGTTTACAGGCTATTTAATTATTTCCTTAAAAATACAATTCTTAGCACAAAGTTGTGTTAAAAAATTATAAATATATATATATGTATGTAAATTCACATCAGAACAAAAATACGATTGAAGAACCAAGTCCGATTAAAGAAATATAACACTATTTATTTATATTTAAGGCATTCTGTATATCTCTATAATTTGTTAAAATAATTGAATTAAAAATAATTTTTTCTCCTTTTACTTCTTGCTTATATTGAAATAAGTTATGCTAGGCAAAAAATATTGTTTTCTAAAACCTTTGTTGCCATAAAATTATAAAGATTTTCTGCAAACCTTACTTTGACTACTTTAGAAATGAAACTTAATATTCCCTTTCTTTCACTCTTTCCTTTTATACAAAATCTTTCCAAAAGATTTTTCTTTGCTAAGTGCATCTAGAAACATGAAGTGCCATTTAAAAAGAAATATATTTCTGAAATTGAAGAACTCCTTCATGGTTCAAAAATTTGTCACTGGAGGATGACTTCAAAACAATCATATCACACTTTAACCGCTGACCTTTCTTTGGTGATGGAACGATTTCTCTTTATGGCTTATCTACAAATGAGACTTGTACTGACCCCAGTACATCATGTCTGCCTGATTGCTGAGAGTTAATTATATTCTGAGAACTCCTTTTCTTCTCAGCTCCACTGTTTATTCATTTTACCCAGGGGTCAGTGTTTGCTCAAACCATCAGCAACTGCTGAAAATCTTCACATTTTCTTTTGAACCAGCTGCTGATTCTAAGACAAAAGGCCTTATATGGAAATACTTAGCAGTGAAGACTTACAAAAAATAGTTTCCAAGCATATGTTAGAAGAATAACATAAGGTTTGACAGAATCATTTCCTAGGATTTATAATAGAATTAGACACTTTTCAAAAAAAACCACAGGTACAGTGATATCTTTCAATGGGTTCTCTAATATTTCCAAAAGGCAACAGTTAAACCATCTTCTTTAATATTGCAGATAGAAGATTTAGTAAAAATAACAGTGTTTTCTAGTATTTTGGACAATGCTGAAGTGATGAATTTGTCTTTAAAATGTAAAATCAAAAGAAAATGGCTGAAGGGTCTCATTTTTCCTATTGAAACACCATAATTGAATATTCTTTCTGCTTCTTCAGTTACACAGGTTGTCTGATTTTAAATAGAGAAGGAAAATATGTTTGCAAGAATATGCTTTTAACAAGATTATATAAATCATGTAAGTTAAGAGTTTTCATGTAAATCAGAGGGAAGAGTTTTTAAAAACTTTCCTTCAATGCAAAAATAACACCATTACATTGGATCACATGGGGCCAAATGTATTACTTACAGCTTATTTAAAGGTCAGAGTAAATACCAATGGCATAGAACTCCTCAGTCTTAAACTGTCTGGAAAATTGCCTGAGTAAGGATTTTAGTTTTCGTTTTAGGCTAAAGACATACTTCAGAGATGGATTCAGACAACATTTCTATGTCTATCAAGTGAAACTCAAATGAAAAACAGGTCCAAGGGCTCACATTCTGACGGGTCTGAGGAGATGGGTATTCTGCCCTCATGTGTTTTTGAGACCACCTCAGTAAAAGTTCCTCTGCCAAAGTGGAGCATGATGATCACTAACTGTTCCCTATGAGGTCTCAGAGGAAGTTGCTTGTTGTATGTGTAGCACATCAGTTCAGTCGGGGTCACTGCAGGAGGGTGCTGTATCAGCAGCAGGCATTCCTTTCCAGGCTTTTGCTCTAGATATATTCGGCAGCACAACAGTTATTTCCCCTGAAGTTTGTTGTCTCGTAGAGATTGCCTGTGTTTAAAAGATGGGCTTATGAAATAACCAGAGTGAAGTAATTCTCTCTCCAAAATGCATCACTGACTGTCTGCTTTTTCCCCTGAAATAGGATTCTCTGTCTTCTTACATGTTTATTTTGACTGATTTATTATATGTCCTTTAGGTGAGAGAAAACTAACAGTTCATGGACTGCAAAATACTTTATCTGGTTAGAAGTACTGGTTTACTGAAATCTAAACAGTTAAGAGTGAAATATATTTTAGCAAGAGGGTTTGGTTGGTTGATTGGTTTAGTTTCTTAGGTTTTTTTTAAGGGCAAAAAAGAATTGCAGAAGTGTTGGCATTTTGCTAATACTTTGACTTTTAGTAAACTTCAATTTTTTTTTTTTACTTCAACTTTTTACTTTAAAACATATGTCATAGCAACTAGAAAGTTTTTCATTCATCTGAAAAGAATTTTCTTCCAAATTTTACTTAGAAAATATTTGATGTTTAATATTTATTTTAAAAAGCCAAAACCAAACAAAAAACCCCACAGAATTTGCACTGAAGATAAAATCTTTATCTATCTTATCTATTAAAGGGAAAAAATAATACATGTGTGCATTATGTATTCATTATACACGCATGTACCAACACACATAACCATATTTCAAAGCAGCTGTGTGGAGAAGGCCTTGGGGGGTATGGTGGATAGATAATTCAGCATCACCTAGAAATGAGCACTTGCAGTCTGAAAAGCCAAACATATCTTGGAATGCACCAAAAGATGTGTAGCCAGCAGGTTGAGGGAGGTGATTCTGGCCCTCTACACTGCTGCTGTGACACCCCACCTGGAGTGCTGCATCCAGGTATGGGACCCTCAGTATTAGGACATGGATCTCTTGGAGCAAGTCCAAAGGAGGGCCACAAAGATGCCCAAAGATCTGGACTACCCCTGTTATGCAGATGGGCTGAGGTTTGAGACTGCTCACCCTGAAGAAGAGAAGATTCTAAGGAGACTTTATATCAGCCTTCCAGTACCTAAAATAGACCTTATAATAAAGCTGGAGAGAGACTTTTCAGAAAGGCATGTGTATGACAACGGGGAATGGTTTTCAATTGAAGGAGTTTAGACTAGATATGAGGGTAGTAAAACAGTGGAACAATTTGCCCAACAAATATGTAGATGATCTATCCCTGTAAGTGTTCAAGGCTGGGTTGGTTGAGTCTCTGAGAAACTTGGTCTTTGGAAGGTCTCATTGACTCTGGCAGAGTGGTTGGAATGCGATGGTCATTAAGGTCCCTCCCTGTGGGAAGACAGAGATAGTGCTAAAGGCGATCTTGCCCCTGATACATTGCAGCTGCGTTAATCACCAAAGAGTGGGAACAGCCTTGCCCTCACAACTATGGGTATAATAAAGACTAAGTGAGCTGGTAGAGAGTCAGTTGGAGTCTGCTGGCTGTGCTGTGAGGAGGAAGGGACAGAAGGCTGGGTGAGGGACAGATCAGGTGAGCCACTGTACGGGGGACAGACAGGGTTAAATGGCCATGCCAGGGACAGGAAGCGGTGAGCTGGGACTGCAGAAGGAAGGGAGAAGGAGAGAAAGAGCCAGAGCTTCTTTCACCTCTTCTTTCACCTGCCCATGGGAGGGTGCATAGAAAAGGTATGAAAGACTTCTAGATAACAAAGTGCTGATACTTGAAGCCTTCTGAAGCTTTTACTGAAGGACTCTGAGTGTCATGGCCATCTCTACTCTGACAGCTCCCAACCCAAACTATGCTATGATTTTATAATACTCTAAAAAATGTAAAAGAAGAACTGAAACCTATTGTTTTCACAGACTGAGTCGTCTGTCATTCTTTTTGAATACTGCTAGGACAGCAGTATTGGTAAAAACAGAAACAGGAATAGCAATGGCAGTTTCAGTATTTTGATATGCAGTTCTGTTCAGGAATTTCAATGAATTTACCATGATGATAAAATGTATAAGAAGTGTTTACACCTCCAGTAGTTCTTCCCTTGAGGAGCTACATAGCAGAATTACAAGCCACAGAGAGACAAGTTGTAGGATTCATGACAGACAGAGAGGGAATTGTCTTGTCAGTCTCACAAGTCTGAGGACTACAAACAGAATCTCATCAAACGTAATTTCCATTTCGCTTTGTACATCAAATGCCTCAACTAAAATTACACATTCTGCAGTGACTGATTTAACTTGCTCCTTCTGGACAGTTGCATTCCTTGTGCCTTCCAGTACTCTGAAAAGATAATAGAACTGTCCATAAGAATTAAAATTGAAAGATGAGATAAAAAGCAAAAATTTGGTGGCTGTTAGTGCTGTGTTTTTGACTGCCTAACTGCAAACAGAGAAAGACAGGCTTCTTCAGCTTGCATTAAGCATCCTTTCATCAAGACCAATGTACTCTTTGGAGAAATGGTGGGAAATACGTGATATTACAGTAAATTTAATTGCAAGCAAATACCAAAAAGAAAACAATACTTCTCCATACTCTGTTTTGCTTCTGTTTTACAAAGGCTTACACATTCTGTAGAGAATAGAGAGTTATTTCTCAGTTCCTTGTAGTTTTGAGGTTAATCTGAGATAGTCTCAGTTGCTGCTAAAGGTGCTAGCTTAATTGTTTTGAAAATTACCAGCAATACCAAATAATGCTCTCTTTACATGTATAATAATTCCAAAATGTAACCTGGACATTCCAAGGAACCCCATGATGGGAGTGAACAGTCTTGAATTTCATCTTTACTCTAGTTGAGCAATGGTGGCTGAGCAGTGTCTAACAGGTCATGTGAGGTTGGGACCAGCACATGTATGTTTGTGTTTCATTTATTACAAAATGAGAGGGGATTTCCTGGTGATCCTGATGAGTTCTGATTCAATAACGTCTAGATTGGTATTTAAGTCCATGTTCACCAGCAAATCCCATGATGGTCTGACAAACCCTTTGAAGCAGGCAGCTTTGCTCTGCAGAAACTTGCCACCAATGGCATCTCTGTGGAGTAAGGAGAGAAGATGTCACTGCACAGCTCTCAGTGATTTGTATTCTCTCTGAACAAAGTAATTCTGTGCTTCTGATTGTTCTTTGGAAATCTGTGTTTTTAACCACAAATAAAACTAATTCTGATTTTCTGCACGGGTAATTGCTGAATAAATGTGCATACATTATATTAAAATGTATATTTATATACAAATATAATAGTTAAACATGTACATAATTATTATATATATATAAGAAACAAATCACTCTTTACTAGTAATGGCAAACACAATTGGAATAAAGATTTAAAACAGATAATATCAGTTTGGAGATTAAAAAAATAATTTTATCCTAAAGAAGAAATCTGGAAAATTCTGTGGTTATTTAAACATGAAAATCCATATGTATTACTGCATGAAAATGGATTTTCAACAGCTGCAATTTAACATGCAGATAGTTTGAACTTCTGTGATGTCACAAACCAACCATTTTGAATGAGGGTTTAACTAATTTTACATTTAACCATAACATACAGCTGTTGAGATTTAAGACATTTTTTATTTAAATTTAGTTTCTACTAGAGTGGAAGTGTGAAGAAGATACTCTAAGTATGGTATTTCTTAAAATTACATATTTTTAATTTGAAATATGACATTTAAAATGACATTTTAAATTAATTCATAGCATAACAAGCAGTCTTAACTTCTCAGAATCTTTTCTTCTGAAGTTAACATCCTCAGTTTAGGGAAAATGCACCTTGTGCAACATATGCTCATTTAAAACAACGACTTATTCAAAGCTTGTATTGACATATTTTTGACATTTGACACACAATATGCAGGATAACATTCAGATTGCTAATTTATGGATGAAATAGTTAGAAGAAGGAAAAATGAAGGTTGCTCCAGTAGTCCTGAATCATGTGTTATTCTTATGGAATCTGTTGAAAAGTAAATTTAAATGTCTTCCCAAACACTGATAACTCGAAAATGTTTTCAAAGTGAGCTTTATTTGCCTGAAGAAAGCATATAGCTGTACTGTGAGTATTTTGAGGATTTTTCAGGTAGTCAATTCTGCTACTACCTATTTATAAACAATTATCAGAGCCCTACGGATTAATCAAAATGAATCTTGAATGATTTCACTTAATTAAACCAAGCAGAAACTTGGCTGAGAGGGTCAAGTGTCTTAATATGCACTCAAAATGCTCAGCATTCTTGAATAAAATTACTTTGATCTTTGAAAATAATCATAAAAGTGGAATGAATATTGCAAGGTGCATATTTGTATATTTTTCCAATACATGTATTTTTTTCTAAAAGATTTTAATAGGGGTCTGGAACTTCACAAGAAAAAATTAAACTATCCACTAAAAGCTTACTTTCTTGTAACCTAGGCAGAATGTCACAAATCTATAAAGGATCAGAAAAAAACAAACAAAACGAACCAAAAACCAAAACCTGAAAATTGCGAAACATCCTTTCTAGAAAAGACTTTTGTGTGCTATAGATAAGTTGCCTTATGGGCTGAAATTGAAAATATGGAGAGGAAAACAGAGTTCCCTGTTATTTTTCTTTACTTCCAAGAGTATAAATACACTCAGTCATCTGGAAAGCTTGGGGTTTGCCATTTGTTTGGCAAAACTCTACTCATTTAGAGTATAGGGACTTGGGGAAAGGTGTTCTGCAATCCATGTGTGCACAGCCAAGCTGGATATGGCCATCACCTGTATCTGTGCTCATGGCAGAGCAAAAAAATTAGAGCAATGAGACACTTGGATAGAGAAGGAATTGTATACACTTAGTATTTAGTCATGTTTAATTATACACATTATTTTCACAACATGGACATTTGCTTAAAATGTTTAATATCTTGTATGAATTATTTTAGATATTAAGAAATGTATGTGGTTTGTTCATTTGATGCTAATGAATAACTGACAAAGATAAAATGTTATTAATCTGTTTGCATTTATAAAACATCAGTGCACAAACCATATTTTGGCTCTCTTTCCTTAGCTATCTAGGGTGTTATCAGCCACGCAGAACCATATGTCACCAGAAATAGTTATAAATTATCAGCTCCTTATTATTTTAGTGCTGAGAAGGGGACAAAAAATAAAAGTAAAACCTTCTTTATATACACTAAATGAATGTCTTAAAACTGGTGTGAGACCCAAAATTAATTTTTTAAGTTGAAATGTTGAGATTTAAATTTTAAGCAGCCTAAACCAGTTTTTGATTTACGGTCCTTCTTAGAACCACCTGCAGAAGTCTTAGGTTCTGCATCTAAACATCTAACTAACTTAGTCAGTACAATTCCTCTTCTGTCGTATCAGATGCTCTCCACAGATTGCTTTCCATAGGGGTGTACATCACCCAAGACAAAACTTAAGAGCAGTTGCATAATTAAACAGCTCAAAGTGTTGCTCCATCAAGCAATTGGAATAGCATAGTTACTGCACTTTTAAAAGTGGAATTCAAATTCAGACCCTTAAATATAGATGTCTACAAAGGAGTTCTCTGTGTGATTTAGCCAAGTATTCATTAGATCCAAGAAAGGTTTGCAGAGATGCCAGGATCTCTATATGCTTGATGAAAGTTGGCTATGTCACCCCTAGTGATTAGAAGGCATCCACCTGTAGGAAGTTTTAGCTCTTTCCTCAGAGGTGCCAAGAGTTGTGAATACAAAGCACGAGTCTGTAAGGATGACAGCTTTTAAATAAGCAGTTTCTAGTCTCAAGAACTCAAGTTATTGTTTAGCAAATGTATTTATCCAAGACAGTAAGAAATGACAACCATCCTTAGGCCTTTTTTCTTTTCCTCAGATAGACTAATATAGAATATGTTTGTCTGGGGAACCTACAAGAATGCTTTCTCCAGTATGTGCATTATTTGTAGATATTAGTCTTTAAAAATGCTAATTAAAATAAGTCTTATTGAAAAATGTGTTGCCAGACAACTTTGCCCAGATACAAAGCGCAAGCAAAGCCTAATCCTGAGATAATATTGCAATACATTAAAACTAAAAGAAGGAATATGTTTCTCTCTACAGGTTAGAGTTTCATTTCTGAAAAATATTTATTTGTCTTTCCCCAAAATAACATTTCACTATTTCACTGGAAGAATTAGATTTGCATTAGAGAATTTTGTAAGGTTAGACTGCAAGGATTTTTTAAGGGTGTAGATTCTACCTCTTGAGTTTTTAAATTAACATGTTGACATATTGCCTTGCTTAATTAAAAAGCACAGAGAAAATAAGTGATGAAATAAGTACACTCCTAAAATATGCTAGAGAAAAGGGTATTGCATAAGGCTGAGCTGGAATGTCAGCCTTAAAAAGCAGCATTGAATTAACAAGATAAGAAGAGTTTTCTTCCATGAGTTCCTGAGACAAAGATTTATCACTTGCTTGTTGAGCTTGACTGACTGTGAAAAGAAACAAGCAATTTCACCTCAGAGACAGCACATCTTCAGAATTTACTGTGACACCCTGACTTTCAAATTTTTCACTCAAGTCCTCACAAAAGAGCCCTATGATTCTACTAGCTAGAACTCAGGCTCAAAGTTTCAATTAATGTCAGAAGCGAAGTTTCAAATTTTCAGCTGGAACTGGACCAATTAAATTGTTCAGCTTGATTCTGTCTTTAAATTTCATCAGGGTATTTATGTTTCCTTTAGCTTGTTTTACCAGCTTCATAAGATCTACTGCTTATGTTAATGGAATGTATTTTGAGGCTTTTTTAGCCCTCCTATCGTGTTTCCAGAACTGAAAAGAAGTTTCTGGGGTGCTTTGATCAAGACAGAAGCTTTTCAAGAGAATTTTTTAATGGATTATAGGGCTTTAAAAACAAGTTAGTGCTATATGTGCTGCAGAGCCAGAGAGTTGAGATTTTTATTCATCTGAATTAGAATTAGGCTGCATGAGAGCTCAGCCACTGAAGCCTGCAGAAGTTCTCTAGAGAACACTTACAGAAAATTATTTTCCTCAAATCATATGGTTTTTATGGTTGAATACTGAGAGTTTGATTTTATTTCCTATGGAAATTAGGGTCAATATGGGGTTTTTTTATGTTCAGAATATGACATGCCCTGGAAGGTAGTTTCTCAATGTCTGCTAAATCCCTGTGGGGGATACTGTGGAAGGCAAAGGAAAAACAAAATCGTTGAAATAAAAATGAATTTGCTTTTTCTGCATATTTTTCTGCTTCTTAAAGATAAATCACGTTTTATTTTTCTATTGTATAGCTGTAAGGGAGACAGAGAGCATATATTATATTTGATTTCTTACTGACTTCATGGCATTCAAACAAATGGTACTTTGTTTCTGAATTATTTAAAATTGATTCTTTCTCTGTGTTATCCCCTAGTCTAAGGATCCTAATTCAAAATTATAATAGTGCTTTAACACTAAGAATATTTCAGGTGTGATCAGAAACTTTTCGATGAAGTTACTCCTGAGCCTAAAGTTCTCATCTGTGCTGCTGTTTGTTGCTGACATTTTGGACAGTGACTCTACTCTGAAGTTCTTTGCCAGGGGTAAGTATTTCACCATAGTGTCTTTGTCTATTCAACAAGAAGAAAAACCTCGTTAGTATCAGAAAAGAGGGAAGAGGAAAAAGAACAGTTAAAGAAAATTGTCAACAATATTCAATGGTGCTGACCAAAAAAGACTTGTCTTTGGACCTTTTCTATGAATTATTTTGCTCTAGTATCATTATAGAACTAGAACAACCTATAATAATGATGATTAGAGTTTTGTATTGCAAAATATACATAATAATGGATAATGCAGAAAAAAAGGTGTTTTTAGGACAATGATTTTGTTCTCACACAAGGTGCAAGGCTATCTGATATAGTGAAGGAAGAAACAGAGATAAGGTGAACGGTATTCTTCCAAACAGATGTATAAAATAAAGGAATTCAAGGTTTCCTCAAAAAAAAAAAAATCTTCAATTCCCTTTTTTTTTTTTTTTTTCCCAGAGGTTACTATCTAAAAATGGCAGCAGAATGATACTTCCAAAGTAATTTCTATGGTGATAACCATGTCTGCTTAATAAACTGTTGTGCTGAAGAACAAGGTCTGGTATCAGAGATGAATTTGGTCATACTGTGTCAATAATATTTAAATTAAAATATAATAATAATAATAAACATTTTAATTTCAAATATGCTCACTAAAAAGAAGGTACAGCTTCAACTTCTGAACTGAAATTTAGGTTTGCATTACTCTGATGGGTGCAGAAGTTTCAGCAATTCATTTTTTGAATTTACCCATCAGAACATATTGTAACTAGGAACCCAGATTAGAGATCTCTGGATCAGTTTTGCATAGCGTTTATGAAAGATTCTTTTAATGGGAGTCCCCAGCTCTGACTGTAGCATTATCTAATAGTATCCACTTCCTTTTTCATGCAAGCATTTAATAAATTCCTCAGAAGGTTCATACTTAATTGTATTCAGCTTTTATGCTTGTAGTTGGATATGTGAGAGGGAAGGAAATGAAGCATGCAGCTCCTAAATGAGAGAACTTCAATGAGATAATCACAGATTATACTGCGTAAGATCTTTTCACACTCTCTTCCTACTCAATAATTTTCCAGAAGTAGACTTTAAAGATATAATATTTTTCTCTGACATAAGTAAGTGATTAAACTTTTAAAATAAACTGTAATGTAATGTGCACCATTTGAGCCTCCATAATCAAAATCTGAGAAATAAATGAAATATTATAAAACATGCTTACAAAGTTTGTGTTTGAGAGTTATTCATCTCTGTGTGTTGTACTTGTTTATTTTCATTTTATGGAGATATTTTGCAGTAACTATCTTTAACATAGATTTTATTATCCCTGGAATTTATTACTCATTTACTTGTTTCTCAGACACAGATCCTCTTTGTGATTACCTTATTAAAATACCCTTGTTTGTGCCCTGTTCAAAGCTCTGCTAGTAATGTTCAGAAGCATTTTTAGAGTATTCATACCTGGGAAAAGCTTGAGCAAACTGAGCTTCTACAGTTCAGGAGTAAAAGCAACATCATTATTTATGTTTAGTCTACCAGCAAAGGTGTATGTTAGTGATTTCCTTCAATAAATTCACTTAAGGTACTTAATACATCATACTCCAGCCAAAAAAAAAAGTCTTATTTCTAGCAGATTTTAGTTTCAGTATGGGTAGACCAATACTTTCCTTGGGTATTCCTGATGCTTTTGAAACTCATTTGGTATTTAGACTTTCAATTAGAAAAATAAAAGGAAACTTTTTAAGGATTTCTTCCATCAAACTAGTTGAAATTTTGGCTCAAACTATGAAGTGAGAATTTATTCAAGTAATGGATATACTTGTTTACATTTTGAATGAGTAACTGGATGAATTTGCAGGTCACTATTCAAGTGAACTGAAGGTAGACTTGCCAGTGGGTAATGTTTCCTATCAGTTGGCTGAGGGTTGTGCCTGATATCAAAGTGACGCCTGCAAAGCAAGCAGCACTGTTGATTTTAAAATAACAGTTTCACGGTTTAAAATGAGATCATGAAAAGACCTATTCTTTTCTTGACTCAGTTCAGAGCTTCCTCCAGGCCTGAAACTGTTTCTCCCTGTTTCATGCCATTGTCAGAATTAAAATCTTCCTCCTTTTTAATTTGAGAAGTAAAATTAGTTTGAATACCACATCAGAAGGCAAATTCCACTCAGGAACACAATGAACTGTACTTTCTTTCATGGATGAATTAAAGATAGCTAAAAAAAGGCTAACAGTGATAAAGAAAAAGGATATGAGTTTCTTCCTATGCGACTGACATCAAAGGGTGATATTTGAAACTAAAATAAAAACTACAACACTTATCTCATAAAGTATTTTTGGGGTGTGTGTGAGAAAGTAAGGTTTTTGTTCTACAGTGACAGCAAAATAAAACAAGTCTCAATTGATTTGTACTTGTTTGTTAGCTGGCTAATTCAAAGAGGTTCATTATTGACTTCATAGTTCAGTGGTATTAAAGATACTTTGTGGTTAATACTGGAGGAATGTTAATGTGTGTGTCTGCATTTCAGATTAGTAAATATTGATGTTCACCTCAGCTATGGGCACAGTAAAGGCCAGGCCTTTTGATTTCCTTTCTTATGAGGTATGTGCAGGTGTGTGTATAAGGCCATGTGATGTGGCAGTTAATATGATATTCTACTGCATTCTGCTTATACACTGTAGCTGATATGATTGTACAGATTTCTTTTGATGGACATGGTTTTCTAAATATGGAATGGCAAACCAAAAAGTATAGCCTAACACACTTTCTGAGCTTAAACAGAAAATCAAACATTTGAGTGTAAATTTACAGAATTAGAATATAGTTGGTGTGTACTTCAGTGTGCAGATTGCCAAAAACAGATGATTAGGCCTTTTGCAGTATCCCCACCTTCTACTTACTTTGCTAGAGATTCTAACAGTTGCAAAGTTGCTATCTTTTTTTACTCTAATCATACTTTTTAACTTCAAAAACTCTTTTTCTGGTCACACATCTTATTAATATATTTATTCCTATAATTTTGTAGACATAAATGCATGTATGAATCCATTTCATTTGTGCTATGTGAAGTAGATAATTATATTACATAACCAATTAAATCTGAAAAAAAGGAAAATTTTGTGAAGAAAAGCTTCTCATATCATGGTCCTGTAGTTATCTCAATATGAACAAATATTGGCACTCCTTTGGAACATGAGGGAAGGTTTGCAGGACTCTGTAGAGAAGCCAGCTTGGACAGACTTAATAGTAGAGTTTGTCACGAAAGCAGTTCATACAGTTGTCTCCAGAATCCTGTGACTGTAAACTGTCAGAGGGTCCAAAATCAGACTCTTGTCTCCTCATGTACTGGGTAAGTAAATATCAAGCACAAGTCTAATGCTGGTAAGATAATATCAGATATAAGTTTCAGGAAAAAATAAAAGATGTGGACTTAGAAAAGGAAGGTATATTTTTTTAAATTATTCCGTATTCTTAAAAGAACTGGTTTTTATGCTCACTGTTCCAAGTGAGAGAAACATATAATTTCACTATAAGAATAGCCCAAATCCGTGCAATAGAAATGTAAATTTAGTAGATTTTCTATCAATTATTCAAAGTTGTTGGATTAGACAATACAAAATAAGGATTGAAGCTGCTGTCTAACTGTAGTGTTGAACTATGCTCCAATGTAATTTTGCTACTTGAAGTGTTTCCTTAAAATCTTTACATATAAAGAGAAATTTCACTGAAGATACATAATGAAATTTTAAAATTTATTAATGAAAAGTGTATTTCTGTTCTAAATCAGTCTTGTTGATTATAAGTATAGCTTATAAAGTCCAGCATTCTGAAAAGCGTTCAAAGAAAAGGAAATAGAACAGTTTAAATACATATGCCTTGAAATTACTTCAGAGGCTTAGCTAAGAGGAGTAAGAGTTTCCATTGTATAAGCATACATTTGCCATCCAAATGAGGGACTCATTAGAAAATAAAAAGCACATGTTGAAGCAGTCTGCAATGCACTTCTTTTTGTCACAGAGCATTTGATTATGCCAACCATGTAATTCTATCTTGATCCTTCTCACAGCAGTTCAGATGTGTTACTGTACAGACATTCATATATTTATTGACTACAACTACTCTGAGTGCAAAAACTTTAGTCCATTATGTTTGTGCAAGGTCAGGTCTACTCCACAGGTTAACAGTGAAGATCCAGAGAACAAAACATAAACAGATGAATTCAGGACTCCTCTGCTGTTACAATAAGTATGAGCTAGTGTGTGTGATGTCAGCTGAAAAGATTTTGGGATTTGATTGTGACCACTCCAGATACCTTTCAAAATGTAGAAAAACAGGTGCAGTAACAGCAGTAGTTCTCAAACAATCGATATGCAGATTCAAAGAGTAGCAAAGAAATTTTTACCCTCTCATTTTCAGAAAGGACAGAAGGAAAAACATCATATGCATTTCTGCTATTGATTGTCAAATTAGGAGAGAGTTGGAAGAAAAAGCTTAAATGATGTGCATAGGAATGGTTTCAGTGCTATGCAGGTGAAAAATACATACTGGAATAAATAAAGGACCTTTATAAGTAATAAAAAATGCCCAAATGACTAAATTATTTGAAGGGCAGGGTAATCAGACAAATCAGAGAAGAAACAATTCTGATAAGTTCTGCAAAAAGTGGAAAGAGACAGTAAAATGTGCAATATCAAAAGCAAAATAAAAATTATTTCAAATATGATGCTAGTATGTTTGGACTACTTTCCATGAGATGGGTGTTCTAAAATACCACCACATGTATAATAAATAAGATAAGAATATGACAAACAACTGAAATATTTCAATATAGATGATTTAGTATTCAAATTTTAGACTGTGAAATGTACAAATATTTTCGAATGAGAAATGGATGCAGATAATTTACAAATGAATAGAATGGTTCTATCTTTCAAAAAATTTGCATATTTTCAAATTTATGGCCATTTCTAAATCTTAGATCCACAGGACAGATCCTATTAAAAACATTTTAGGTTCTGAGTTAATGAGTTTTCTGTATTTTCATGTCAGTTAAATAGGAATGTAATTGTTTAAAACTCTTTATTACTGTGATTTCAAGGATTCAATCCTGTTTTCAAATTTCTTTAATTCTTAAGACATGTCTACATCTGGGCCATGTGAAGTGATTTCCTGCCTTTGTGATGAAAATGATATCTGCTGCTGTTGCCAAATATAAATACTAGGACTAAAGAATATTTTTTTTCAACTTTTAACCTTTAAAATGCATTTAATTTTATTTACCAAACATACATGATTCTCTAGCGTAATTTAAAAATTCAAATAATTTGTTTTAAAGTGCATTTTAGCTAAACTCAATGATGCTTGAAATGTCACCAATTTAAATAACTTTTTGAAGGTAAACCCAAAGAGACTCATTTTATCTCTAAAAAGCTTAAATATACATGGAAACCATCTGTGTTTTGTCAAAGACATTAAAGTACATTTTCTTGTACTTATTGTTCTGCAAGCAATTCTGCTTTGAACTGCTTTGGATAATGGAATGAGGTACTTTTAAAATTCATGACAAGAAAATTCTTTACCATTTTCAGAGGAAGCAAATTCTAATGTGACTTTTATTCTAAATGTTTATAAGGTGTCTATTCTGAGTGTCTCCTCTTTAGCATTTTTTTTGCTTTGATTTTTTCCTTTCTAAGGACTTCAGAAATCAGCTTCCTCGCATCCAGGAACCATTGGTACGTATTTCCTGCCCGCTTTCCTTCCCGCCTTCCTTCCCACCTTCCTTCCTGCCTTCCTCCTCCCCTCTTTCCCTCCCTCTTTGAATTACATCTACTTTTATGGTCCCACACTGAAACTTCTATTTCCCAAGCATCCAAATTAAGTCCATTGCAGCTGTTTCTCCCTGAGCCTTCTCCAGGCTGACCAGCCCCAGCTCTTCCAGGCCCTCCTCATATGTCAGATAATCCAGTGCCCCAGTCACGTTCATGGCCCTTCACTGAACCGCCTCCAGCATGTCCAGATCTCTCCTGCATTGGGAAGCCTGGGCATGGACCAAGAAATCCAAATGAGTTCTCAGCATGGCTGAGCAGAGGGAAGGATCACCTCCCTTGACCTGCTGAAAATGCTTTTCCTAAGGCAAAGCAAGAAATCACTGACTTTGTGATGGGATACCTTGCATGCTCATGTGATATTTTCAAACTATTGCTTCAGGTCTGATTGCCTCTCATTTCTTCTACCCCAGATGCTGCTGGTGTTTTGGGTTTTTTCTTCTCCTGACTTTATATAAATTGTAATTGTTGAAAATATATTTTCTTAGTGTTGTAAGCATTCCCTTTTTTTTTCCTGTTAATGGTAATATATTTTTTTCCTGAATATAATCAAAGGAATAACATGCAGAAACAAAATAGGGTCATCAAAGTGAACTGAATTATCACACTTGTTGTTTTTACATGTCACTTTACATTTGCATTTCTACTACCTTACTCTTATCATTGTTTCTATTTCTACCATAAAGTTACAAAATCTATGGTTCTCCAAATACTGCCTCTTTCCTGTGTTTTGAAGACCACGTAACAAGAGGAATACAAATGTTGTTGTTTTTTGGTTTGGTTTGGTTTGGTTTTTTTCAGTAGAATATACATTTTAGGAAGAAATTATTGAAAATTTGATTACTCTCTTGAGAAAAATCAAGGGTGTTTCAAGAAATTTTATGCTTATAAGGCTTCATACAAAAATCTTTTCCAGACACTTTTAGGCAGTCATTTAAACATAGGTGTAGTTTCTGTTTTCCCTCATCTAAAATTCTTACATCAGACTTTATAAGAATAATTTCGTCTCTGTACTAAAAAGGACAAGAATCTGGAAATGAGTTTGGTTTTTTCCTTCCTTTATAGTTTTTAGTTTTTAAAAATTTTTATGGCTGCTAAGAGGCTCTTTTTCCATTTGTAAACAACATAATCTGTGACATGTGTGGCAACAAATATTGTGTCATTTAAGCAAACTTTTCATTCATAACAAAATGTGCTCTTTCTCAGGGTTATTTGATCTATAAAGTTGGATGAGTTATATATTTTGTTAATTTGTTTTACTAACCACTACAGAATATGTGCCATCATGTGATATTTACTAGAACGTGAGTTAAAAAGCAAATGAAAAAAACTCTCTTCTATTAAATCCTTATGCAGAGTTGATGTGGTTTTTTCAACTTTTCTTCTTCATTTAGTTGCTATAGAAAAGGAAGTCATCCTGGAAAAAAAAAACAAATAAAAGAAAATACAAAGAGGATGACTCCTAGCCATCACACACAATTCAATTCTACATGTCAATTTTTTTTTCACAAAGACTGTATTTCTGGGGGAGAAGATCCTGTTCAGAACATAATACTCATTTAAATGGGACCTTAGGAGGAGCACCACAGCCTGTGCATTTAATAATGCATTACACACTGCTCTGGAGCACTGCTGGGCCCTGAAATATAACTCCATATCCCACTACTCTGTTGTAAAAGCCTCGAGCATGTTTTGTGTAAATGCTAATAGCATTGTCCCTAACAGTTTCTGGGCACAATCTGGGAGGTTGAATTTTCCAGAGACTGTTCAACATAGTGGATTCTCATGCAGTAACCTTATGCCAAAAGCAAAAAGAGTGTCCCACAGCAGATGCAGACTACTCTGTTTAGCCAGCTTCAATGCTCTTGAATGCTCTTGGGCATATATAGTTTACTAGTATAGGCATAGCCAAATATTTTTCACCAGAGTTTTCCAGTAAAATATCGGTGATATTTATTAAGGTATCTCTGATAGAAAATACTAATGGTTTATTTTAGGAAAGATTTAATAGTTGAAACAGACAAATAATTGCAAGTGTTATGGATTTAGGCAAGCTATTTAGCTGTTACTGGTAATGAGAGGTTAGTTTGAACAGGTTTACTCATGACACACCAACCAACAAAATGTGAGTTGCTTATGAGCTCAGAAGCGGTTGATAGGACTACCTCCAGTGACCACCACGAAAGTTGTATTAGCACTATCTTCAAATATTCATGGAATTTTCTCTGACAGCTCTGTCAGGTGTGGGGTTATTCCTCCTTGAAACTGAAATAGTGTTCATTCAATTAGAGTTCCACCACCTCTAAAGACCAGGTTTACAAAAATCCGAATATATTTCAAAAATATCACATAACTTCGTGTTATTTGCCTGTCACGAAGCATTGGTTCAAAGAACTTTTCAGCTATGTGATCTAGGATTTTTTATCTGTCTAAAACACAGAAGGTCTGCAGTGTAGGTACCCTGATGTTTGATTTATACACCTGCCGTTATCTCAAAATATATATGTATGCACATTATGTTTTCCATTTATTTCTGGTTTTGGAACAAGTGCAATAAAGCTGAAGTTTTTCTTTTTTACTTATAAAATAAATATCAATGAATGGGCATTTTTCAGGGGAAAGGTACCAACAATTTAGAGTCTGCTCTAACAACAGTTGACAGATTAAGAAATGCAGAGTGAAGAATAGATAAGTTTACTTTCTAGGCCCACATCATATATTAATGTCAATTTTATGGATTGTTTCACTATCTACTTCAGATCTTGAATACTGGTCACAACAAAAGTGACACAGACAATTACTATTACAAAAATGTCAATATGCCTGTACAATTTCCAAAGTATTCCAAAGATGAGGTGGATGTCCCATCCCTGAAGTGTTCAAGACCAGGTTGGGTGGGGCCCTGAACCACTTGATCAAGTGGAAGGTGTTGCTGGCTATGGCAAGAGGTTGGAGCTGGATGTCCTTTACAATCTCTTCCAGCCCAGGCCATTTTATGATCCTGTGATTAAAAACGGAAAGTGTGATGGGTCTAAAATTATTATATCAGAATCTTTAATCTTGCAACTCAATGTGAAACCACGATGAACCAGTGCTGTTTGTAAAGATGTAGAATTTAATTATATTTGCATTTAAACTGTGGAATAGATGTTGAATATGATAACACAGCAATGATATTTAAAAGATAAGTGATCAAAATTAATTATTTAAATAGTTTTTTTTTTTTAAATGAAAAGTTTTCACATACTATCTAAATTAATTCTGATTCATTCATTTTAAATTCTATATATATACCTACATATATATACTGCTCTACAATATGTGCATTCTAATCCAGTTGCAGGATTTACCACCGATCTGGAGATGATATTAAAGAGTCTTATGACTACTGAAATATATCAATGCAAAATTGCTTAATGTCTTTGGAGATACCTTATTGAGGCTTTTCAGCATGAGAAGGTTGATAAGAATGAAGATTTGTACCAAGGCCTACAAT
>VWYP01022601.1:0-19944 GCA_013400435.1 Pycnonotus jocosus
AATGACTTTGATGCTTCCCCTTTAACTAAAGGGGAAGACATACCTAAGAAAACCTTCCCTAAATAAAAAAAAAAACCCAACTTTTCCACAGAGTTGCCCCTTATTGATGGAAACCGGCTAGGAAACTGTTTAAAAGAAGAAACCCAGAAAATACTGGATGAGCTCTAATCATCTCAACAGGCACCTGGCTTCTGATAAGGCACAGGTGCACTAATCACTAAAGCAGAAAAACAGCCTTGCCCTGAATGGCTCCCAGCTGTGAGTAATAAAGAAAAGTGTTATAAAAGGGGGTGGAGGTAGGTATGTATCTCCACTTCTCTGCCCTTTCTCTCATGGGATAAGAAGAGGAACTTGGAAATGGAAGGTAAGAAATTGGAATCTCTTCTCTTTCTCTTGCAGAGTATGAAGAGTAGCCTAGAAATTAAAGGTAGAGTAACTTTCTCCTCTTCTCTTTCTGTTGTCCAGTACAAAGAGCAGCCTGGAAATGGAACAGTAAGAAACTCTCTCCTCTCTCTTTCTCATGTTGAGTATGAAGAGTAGCCCAGAAAGCAAAGGTAAGAAACTTTCTCCTCTCCTCTTTCTCTTGTTGAGTACGAAGAGCAGCCTAGAAACAGAAGGTAAGAATATTTGTCCTCTTTCTCATGTTGAGTATGAAGAGCAGCCTAGAAAGTGAAGGCAGGAAACTTTCTCCTCTCCTTTCTCTTGTCCAGTACAAAGAGCAGCCCAGAAATGGAAGGTAAGAAACTTTCTTCTCTTCCTCTTGTCTAGTATGAAGAGCAGCCCAGAAATGGAATGTAAGAAACTTTATCCTCTCTCTTGTTGAGTATGAAGGGAAGCCTAGAAATGGACTGGTAAGAAACATTCTCCTCTCCTCTTTCTCTTGTTGAGTACAAGGAGCAGCCTGGAAATTGAAGGTAAGAAACTTTCTCCTCTTTCTCTTGTCTAGTATAAATGGCAGCACAGAAAGCAAAGGCAAGAAACTTTCTCCTCTCCTCTTTCTCTTGTCCAGTATGAAGAGCAGCCCAGAAATGGAATGGTAAGAAACTTGGACCTCTCCTCTCTATGTCTTTCTCTTTGTCTTCCTCTCCTTTTCTCTCCTGTCCCTCCTCTTTTTCTCTTGTCAATTACAAAGAGCAGTCTAGAATTTGTAGGTAAGAAAGTTGTACCACTCCTCCCCTCCCCATATTTGGGCAAGCAAATTATATACAAACTGTATATTCTGAAGCTGCTGCACTCCCACAAAGGGAACTTTGTTTGGCTCTGTGGATGTATGCAAACCTCTTGCTGCTCTGCCACTAGCACACTGCCATTGCTGAGCCTACATATCCAGTGATCGCTAACCCAAAAATCTCACAGAGAAAGAAGTCACAAGACCACACTGAGAGTGCACAGAGAGCAGCTGTACTAAACTCTGAAGAGAAGGTTAGCTGAAGCCTCACAGTCCACTATTTGAAAAAGACAGTGTGAATCAGCTTGTGTGCTCCTGAAGTGATGCTCCAGAAGCAATTCTGCAGCAAGTAAATGCCACGCTCCCTGTAGGGATTGGTGCACTCAGGAGACTGAGCTTGTTTCTTCAAATTCTCACTTCCATATGGCATTGTCTTATCCAGAGCAGTACCTGAAATAACCAACAAAAGCCTGAGGCTAAAGGAGAGCCTCTTGCTAAAAAACATACTATGCTGGATGTCTCTCAAGCACATATTTGCAAGTGGTTTGATTTTTAGAAGGTGTGAGTGTGTGTCAGTTTTCATACAGGGGACTCACTGCAGAGTGTTTTGCTCTTCAAAAACCAAGACACACACACACATATATATGTATGTCTCTACACAGACATATACATACATAGGAATTTAATTTTGTGCTTCCAGTTGCAAATATTTTGACTCCTGTCTTTTGTATCCACATCTCCCGTGACACATATCTACATAACGTATGTAGGCTCAATAAACCTATGGTGCTACTACTAGCCCAAAGGTGTTATTTCCTATGTAACAGACATGACTTGCCACTCCATATAGAAGGCCTGCCTTAAACCCAATGCTTGCTTTGTGTTTGGGCAGCAGTGAATCTATCTCACAAGGCTGAGAATGGGCACCACGCCATCCTGACAGATGGATCTGATGGCCAGGAGACCATGTATGTGCATCCAGTGTGGGTGAGACTGAGGAGAGCCTTTGCCAGGGAGCTTTAAACAGCTTTTGGTTTTGGCTGTACCTACTGCAAGGAGAAGGGTGTAGGCTTACATTACATGAGGTCTGTGCAAGTGTAGAGATTGGAGAGGGAGCATCACGTGTGTAAAGAAAATCCATTCAAGTAGCTGCAAATCAAAGACATCCATGAAGAAAAAGTGAAGTGGTGTTTTGGAACTCCACACCCCTCTAACTCCCCTTTGGAAGACCAAGCACAACTCGTCATGACAAGTTAATTCGTCTGAACACGCCGGCAAGGCTGCAGAAACCTGTTGCACAGGCTTTCATCCTGTCCCAGAGGCACATAATATTTGGTAAAGCAAAGGCCTAACTTTCAAGTAACAAAAAGGCATTACTCTTCCATATGGTGTAAAAATATTCTCAACAAAAGAACAAGTCTTTTTGGTACAAAGAATGTAAATTTTGTTCATATCTTTTAAAAAAAAAATTGAATGCCCTGGCAATTGCAATTGCACGAGTTAAAGTTAAAGTACTGCTTTCAAAAATTATCCCCTTATAGAATTTGCATCTTCAGGTCAGGCCTGTGAAGAGAAACGCTGTACAAGCTGTATTTATTCAGTGCTCTGAAAAGTTGAAGCACAATCAGTGTCATTTTCTTCATAGTCATTCATTTTATTCATACCCAGAAAAATCCACATAAAAATAATGCCTACCATCTAAAAACTGTTAAGTGGTCCTTCAACTATTGTCTTGAACTACTTTTCAGTTAAATTTAGGCAATGATCAAAGATTCAGCACCGTGTATGGAGTGACCAGTGAAATAAGCTGACAGAAAAAAACATACTTCAGTATAACACACACCTTTTTAAAAACATTTAGCTGTCTAGCAAACCAAGTGAACAGTACCTCACAAAAATTGCATACAGAAAATAAAAAGAGAGAAAGCATAGCCAGATTAAGATAAGATACGTGAGGAAAGTGATAGAAGTTCTTCCTATACACAAGCTTAAGTGCCAGGTAGAGTGAGGGAACTGGGAAGCACCAAAAAAATTGGCATAAGGTGTTGTTGGCAGTTTTGGAAATATCCACTAGGTTTTCTTTTAAATTAAAATGTCAGATGCCTGTCCTTACAGACATTAAAGGCAATTTGGTTATAATGTTTCCTAGGATGGGTGTTTTCCTCTAACCTCAGTGATCACCTAAAGAGATGATACTTTCAAAGGAGCATTCTTGCACAATGAGTGGATCAGCAATGAAACTCTTCTGGCCTCCTCCTCCTCCCAGTACAAAGGCTCATGCTTTTAGGACTGATGTGCTAAATCTTAATTACTTAGTAATAGGTAATAATTTTAAAAATAACAAAAAGTTAAATTCTAAGCTAGCTGCAGCCACTGTGTTGAAAATGGCAATTAATTACACTAGCAGCATGGGAAATCAAGGAGCAGTAAGTCAGTTTCCTTCCTGCTCCGGATTTTTCAGAAGTTTTTATTGTATTTTGTTTATTGAATTAACTCTTGAGAATAGTGAAAAGAGGGGTGTTTTTGGAATGCACTCAGTATTAAAGAACTCAGCCACAATGCAAACATGTCGCAGCAACAAATTTGGGCTTGCGCTTAGCCTGAAGGTGTAAGAAAAGGGCAAAGGTGATGTAGAGAAACTATATGCCTCCCTGTTTGGTGTACTGATGTAGCCACAAACACAAGGCACCCTGTGCCTCAAGGGCTGTTCTGGCATCTGTGGACAGCTGAGATGTTTACACATATTTTGCATTGTTGCTTCCTGCATTGCAAGGTATGGAGCTACCATGGGAGTACTCCAGACTCACTTACTCCCTGTAGAGTAAATTCTGTCAGAAGAGAGTTGATCACTGCAGATGTATTCTGCAGCTTCATCAGGGCACTGCAGTCACAACTGTGTGTGTGCCCATAGCATCTATTTCTAAGTGCACCTTTTAAAATCTAAATGTACTTCATAACTTTTTGATACCTGAAAAACATAGTCATTTTAGGTCACAGAGTTTCTGAAGATCTCTAAGTTCAGGAACATACTGTATTATTATCCAGATGATATCAGTACATTAATATCCTGCCTTCTGCCATCACAGATTTTTTTCATTTGGTCTTTGGAGCCATTTTATTATAAACTCAATTCATCAAATAAAAAGTGATCCTCTCCATGTACCCTTCTAAATTCTTAGTGTTCTTTTAAAAGAAGGAAAAGCATAATCTAAAAAGTGTTGCATTCTAAGTATACTAAGTGTAGTGCCTTATGTGTAATTAGAGAACCTACTGTCTAATATAGACATTGAAGACGTGTAAAAATTATTTGAAATGTTAATGTTTAGCTACATATTATCACTCAAATTATAAACTAATTGTTACATTGGGAGAAAGAAATAAGAATATATTATCAATCAAAATCAACCACACAGGCTAAATGGTTGTACCATTTAGAGATTTATGTAAATTGCTTTTCTCTTAACCTGAACAGGTTCTACAGATTATAAAGCACACATGCTAAGAACAAGACACTGGTGTAATTCTTTGATGTTTCATTTAAGCCTTCATATGTAATTCCTAGAATACATTACATTATGCAATAAATTCTACTTTAAGGTACTGCTTTTTATAATGGAATTTAAAAAGAAAAAAAACCCTCAGATTTTAAAAAAAATTCAGTGTGAGTCCAGTACATTCTTGCTATCAAGAACCTCATTAGTAAGGTGCATTCTTGGACTTTCACAGGCCTCAAGATACTCTGATTTAAATAATAGGCAAATTGGCATCCTGTGAAATAAAAAGTTACAAAATTTGCCTGGTAGAATAAAAACAATTTGCAAGCTGTAGAGGGGTCTACAACATTGTCTTTGGCAGTCTTTTTCTCTCCTCCTAAAAAGCAACCTTGCAGTTCCTTGATGCTGTTCTCCAGAATCTTTGTTTTAATCTGTAGGTGAATAAGCCCTTTCTTATGTGAAGTATTTTTAATAGGCTGCATATTGAACAAGTAATGCTTTCACTGCTGGTTGAATTGCAGTGGAAGCCTCCAAAATGTTAACCAGAATTAGACATCCGTCATAGGTACATCAGCACCTTCCCTCTCTCCTGTTCCAGGGATGTGCTTGGGGGAACTCTGCAAATCAGCTCATACGATTGGGTTTTTTTGTTTTGAGCAATAAAGTAGACTTCATCTCCTGAACTGATTCTAATAGATTAAAAAATTAATAATTTTTAAAGGGAAATCTTTTATATATTTGCAAATCTAGATTTTTTTTGTTTTAGTCTTTCTCACTGTGCCGCCTGAAAACAAAGTTGAACAAAATGCTAGATGATAAGAGGAAAAAAGTATCAGAAACTGGAAATTCAGTGATGACATATTGTAGTATAGCTGTATAAATTAAGGAAAATAAGAATATTACCTGTGTGCACTTCACGTTTAACTGAGTTTCAAAAAACTTAATTTATTTTCTGGACAAAAATTGCTTCTTCTTTACATTCAAAACACATCCTTCTTCTTCTCTGCCCAGCAGTAAAAGAAAATATATTTTTAGAAGATATTCTGTTATATAAAAGAAAAAGAAGAAGGAAACTGGAGTTAGAATAAAAGTGAACATTATAACTTAGAGGAGAATTTACAAAACCAGGTGTATTTATTTTCATGTTTTGTTTTATAAATATCCCATATGTTCATATTAATAAAAGGTGAACTCATCAATTGAACTTGTTCATAATTTTCATTCTGCTACTCATTTAATCATCTCTAGTTGCCATTTCCTGAAAAGACATTGCATGTCAATTAAGAATGGTAGTAATTTCTGATGGAGTGGAGTAATTTGTAACAGGAGCAAAATTTAAAATACCATACTAAAAGTATCAAAATTCATAAGATACCAGATTGGTACCTTAGCCTTATCAGTAGGCTCCCTGTGTAGTAAAGCAGAATCTCACTATAAAATCAGAAAGTATGTAAATAATCCTGAAATAGTGAAAAATTTAATAAAGATATCTCATCAGCAGACTGATAAGAGTGGGAGTAATGTTATGCAAATTAAGCTCACAGTTCTTCTACATCAAAGGAACTATCAAAGCCAAATCACAGAGACAGGAACCACTACCATCTGCAATTCAGATCACCACTTCTGGTCCCATCATTAAACTTAAGAAACATTGGGAGTATCCTACTATTAATTCTTAACATTATTACCTATTTTGGGTCTCATGCTAGAAGTTACTGCAAGCTTCTTAAGACTAGGGTCTGCTTTTTAAAATGGCAAGACTATCCCTTCCTGGGACTGTAAAGGAGAATGGATGCTGGCAGCTCACTTTTCTTTCTCTTTTTCCCTTGCCAGGTAAGAACAGATAATTCTGACAGTCTGTTTTAAGTTCATGCCCAAGCACAGCACCATCTACACAGCCACATCTGCGGTGGGGGGGGGGCGGTCCCTGCCACACTTTTCAAGGGTCCCTGCCGGCAGGGATTGTGGCATTAAAAATAGTGAGACAGCATGATCAGGCGTGTCTTGTAAAAGCAAAACGTTTAATAACAAAATAATCTGAGAATCATACAAATAAAAGAGTTAAGCCGAGCACAGCAGAGAGATTCACTCATCCGCCTGCTAAAACAGCCTGAAAATGCCGTAGGAGCCTTTTGTCTTCTGTCTTTTCTACTTGATGGTCGAGGATGATTCTAGTGGTCACCTGCCAATAGAGACAGGTGTAAGTTTTGACAGACAGGGACAGGGTCCAATTGGTACCGGTTCCTTGGCACTGAGCCAATAGTTTCAAACAGGAGACCGAAGGTTCTGGCTAACTTCCTAAAAAGTCTAAAGGTAAACTGAACTCTTCTTCCTTGTAAGGAAGAAGTGTCAGGGTGCATGGCTACACACGTCCTCTCCCACGGATCCCAGATGCCAAGGAGAACTATCCCATAGAAGAGCTGTCCTGCAAACCCTAAACTTGGAGAAAACAAGAGCTTAGTCCACACCATGGAGGTAAAGTATCCTATGGCTCGTAAAGCACCTGAAGATCAGCTGCAGAAGGATGGGAACCTAGCTGGGAAATTAATACTTGATTAAGTCCACACAATTAGGATGCTTGTAGGGTTTGACACTAGCTTCCAAGTTTTTCCTCCTCTCATTTTATTTCCATATGGGCAGTGCTGTGCTTCACAGGAACTGTGAAAAGAAGACAGGTTTTAGTTCTGGAAGAAGCCCTCATGTTAGCTGTCTAGGGAGCTGTATTGAGAAAGCAGTTCTTTGCTACAAGAGGAATATGGATCTGCTTGTCAGAGTGTTCCCATTTCAAGATGAGACTCTCTGAGCTTTTCGCTGTTGCCATTAATTGCTTAGTGATATTGCACACACAAGACTAGCGTAAGGAAGATTTTATTCTGAATTTTTATGTTAATAGTGGCTCTCCTGTGGCCATGAAAGAAAGTATTGATTTATGTGTTCTGCAGCAAGGTCTCAGTGGTGTCAAGAAAAAGGTAACTAAAAGTGCAAGATCCATCTCTGGCATTTTTAGTTATCTAGTGGAAATTGCCTCTTCCTGACATTTTTATGTGCCCATTTGATCTATATCTTATCAAATGTCATCTACCTCTATTATGATTCAGATATCATTAATTAAAAGCTAAGCAAGGAGCATATTCTGACACCTGCTAACTCAGCAATGTTCAAATATTGATAGTAATCAACGAACAAGATCAACTCTTTAGATGGTGCTCTTGTGAACTAAAGAAGAGGCAGCAAAGGGAGATCCTTAAATATATACTGGTGCTTAGATTAATTTTGGACCTCTTTAGATATCCTTTTGCAGCCTGCTCTCAAATATGGCAGCTTACTAGAGAAAAAGTTTCCATGAAGCTGCTATGGCTCCCTCCCCTCAGAGCCTCAAGAGCAGACAACCCACAGACCCTTCTTCAGCCTCTCTTCTCGGTAGATGACAAGAGTCCCTGAAGACAAGTGGCTTTCAGATTCTCCAGGATCACAAATCATCAAAAGGTAATCTGGGGGAAAAAAAGTTGAATAATAAAAATTCTGAAAATACTATGCTTGAATTCCCAAGCAATCAGACAAAAAAAAAAAAAATGGGATAAAAAGTAGAGTATTAAAGTGACATATAAATTTTAGACAAATTTAATTTGGTCGTAAGTGAAGTCAGTATAATATCTTCATAACCTTGTCTGTGGATTAAAAAAAACAAACCAAAACAAGACAAAACAAAACATGATCTTTCACTTTACAAAGGTCAAAGAGCCATGGGCTAGGGGGCATGGATACACAACCCACACAGATGGATTTTTGGCTGTGAAGTTTATGTGCAGCTTAGAAGGTTTTTTCCTTCCTAAGATTGAGGCAGAAGGTCTGGTAGCACATGTACAGTTGATGGGAAACAGCTCCTCCCCAATTACTTAGCAGTTAAGAAACAAAAATAAACAGCACAGCTCACTGTGAAACTGATCTAGAAGAGCATTGAAGTTAGAAATGGACTTCGACAGCACCTAAATGTACACTCTCTGAATTTACCAATAGCCAAAGCTTGATGTTTCAAAGCTCTGATTGAAGGCTTTGATCTCCTGTAAGGGTATAATTGGTTCTCATAAGCTATCTAAATGCTTAGATACTTTGTTGTTGTTGTTGTAGACAAATACACCCACAAATGCCTACTGAAATATTCATTTGTTTAACATTAATGAAAACACATTCAGTCACATACTGGTTCTAAGGTATGACAAGCTTTCTAAAGCTAGCTGATCCAAAAAATTCTATAACAGGAACAGATTCTGTCACTGTGGAAGTATTTGATTATTTCTATAGGAATAGCTATATCACTGTATATTTTATAGCGATGATGTTAAATCAATATACAGCCATTAAAATGACATTAATTTTTCCATAGCCATGGTTGTTCTAGATTAAAAGAAGTCCTTTTACTGTAGTTAAAACTCTTTACAAAGCAATGTAATATAAAGTGAAAAAAAAAATTATGAGAGGAATCACGCTGGTATAAAAATTACTGTATAAATGGACCTGTTAGTACATCCAGTATTATTTTCCATGCAAAAAAAAAAATTCTCAGATAAATTCATTGAAAGGAAAATAGAAGAAAGTCACAGAATAAAGGGCAATTAGAAAAGATAAAATGAGGAAGAGAAGAGATAGAACAAGAGGAGTTATTGTTCTACTTCTGTTGCACTCCGATTTGATTTGGAGGAAAGGCACCATACTAAGACCACTATGTACTCAATTTCTTTGCAATTTGAAAGTGAGAGACTAGTGAATTGTAAATATTCATAAGTTACTTAGACTAATGCATGTGCAAGGAGGTCTAAACATTTTAATGACGCATTTCATTCTATAAGATTGACCTGCAGGTACTTTCAGAGGTCATCCAATTTAGGACATACTCCCAAGGAAGTGAATCTGTATTACTGCTTATGCATACTTGTTCAACCTTTTCCAAAACCTTTTATGTTTATATATGTACAGATTTGTGTCCATACTTCTAATTAAATTAGTTCTTTTTATTGTTTTATTTATTTATATGCTTTCTTACTTCATTGGTATTATCATATCAGAACTAAAAAAAGTCACCAAAATCTGAACTTACAAGAATCTAAAACTTAGCTCTTCACCAAGCTGAATGTAATAAATCCCCATTTTTGTGCAACTATAAGATAAGGATATTATAAATTGGCAATAACTGTATTTCTGTTACATGAACTTTTTAGACAGATTGACCACAATTCACAGTTTAATACTGTATATATAGGAATGTATGTAAACATTTAAGACCATGAGAATGATAACTGCAACCATGGTCCAAGTTTATTCTGGTAAATGGCGTAGAGAGTAAGAAAGACTCATACCTCTACAATTTTCTCTCAAGCAAAAGGGGAAAAAAAGAACCTTTTTAATTAAAAGCAGTATGTTCAAACCAATCACAAGAAAGAATTTATGGACTGCATAATATTTTGTAGCCATGATTTTCTAAATACATAAGAGCAATTAAAGTTCTAATGAGAAGAAAGTCCTTATTGAGCCAACTACTGTTGCTAGCAAAAAACTACTTCATCTGGTTTGAGGAATGCGTGTGCCTAAAACCTTGCCTGGCTTTTCCAGTTGTACCAGCCCATCTGATCAGATACCACCTTTTCCTACTTAGTTTTTCAATTAACTTTTATCACATGCAGACACTATAGTCACAATGCATATATATGTTAAAGGATAGCAATATTTGTGGTTTAGGGCTCATGGTAGCAGTATGAAGCCAGAATGAAATTCCCAATATAGGTAAAACTATTCTTTTGTTTCTGTGTAGCATTTGGCCTCTCCTGCACTCTGAAACAACATGGGACTACATTTCAGGTCAGCATTTTCTTTTTAAGACACATGTCTTGTGTTTGGTGAACAGAAAATAAACCTTGCAATGTAAATATACAGCTCACAATTTCACGTGAAAGTCATCAATCACGGCCAAAGCACAGGCAATTCCGTCATTTATAACTGTTCATTCTATAGAAATCATGCATACAGTTAGTTGCATATTCATCCCAGCACTGCTAACTACCCTTTCTCCCTACTTCTTTTCCCATCCACTTCTTAAATTGTCTCAATAAGTGTGTTACAAAAAGCCTTCCAACAGCCTTCTGAGGCAGTTCTGCATCTTTGCTGATGGTCCTCAGATTCAGCTGCCACCACGGTCATCCACTGGCAACACTTTTGGGAGTAGTTTTGGTTTTTCTATTCATAGTGCTCTGATTGGCCTTGTTTACAAAGCCTCCATATTAATAAAAGCAAAATTTCCTTCCTTGGAATGTTTGCAATACTCATTTTTATCACAAGATAGTTTATGATGTGGTCTATAGTCTCAGATGCACTGAAATATTAATATTTAGGATATAACTATTTCCTGAACATCATTTAGATACAAAAATACTGCTGATTAATCAATGCAAAAAAATAATGTTTCTAATTGTACTACAATGAACAAATGCCCCATGGATGAATGATGAAGCAGTTAATTCATTTCATCATATATGAAACAAGAGAAAACTAGATTTTAGTCCTGTCAAAGCAATCACAGAGAGAACTGATGGTTCAAAGCTACTACTGAGAAACTGATATAAAGAGAACAAAGACGTGATTGCTCTTACTTTACTAAAAAACTAAGGAATGCGCTTTTTAAAATCTCCTGATATACAAGTCATCATTAACAGAGATAGGAAATTATTTTGAATGCTTCATTGTTAGTCTTGATATCATAATTAGGGGAAGCCCATAAAAAAGTGCAACAGATATTTTGATGTGTCACTATAAGCATTTCCATCTTTAAATGGAATATATAACTTCTAAAACAGAATAGTCCTCTAATAGCAGTTACTTTTATCAAATACAGCACAAGATATCACAGTGAAAAGTGAACCCATGGTGAAGCACAGAAATTGAGAGATGAGAGAAATTATAATCCATGTAGCAGATGTTAGTGTAGAGTGAAATTATGTGATATATTTTTTTCCCCTCAAAAGGATAAAACCACATGCTTACTTCCTTGCATGCTATGAAATATGACAAAAGTTAAGCCATTGACTTATAAATAAAGGAATTAATGAGTAATATATCTGAAGTACACTGCACTGTGATTTTATCATAAAAGTTCATCTGGGATCTAGCTAGTCCTCAGGACTAACTTTGCTGGTCAAAGCAGGATCACAGCAGATCTGCTTGTAAAGGTCTTGAAATCCTAGATTCTTACAGCCTGACATTATTTTCACTCATGAGAAAAAAAAAAATTATGGTATGATAGATTTGTCAGACCTGTGCACAATCTTTTGATATTCACCCTACTAAAAAGGGCAGTTAACTTAGAAATTATTAGTTCTCTGTGAAGTAAAGCTTTAATAAAATTAATTCTACCTACAAGATGGCTGATTGGATTGGCTTCTCTCTTGTAACATAACCATAGTTTTTATACTATACTGTTGTTAGGCCTAATTTAATATTACAGAAGCTTGGAAGTTAGTCCTGGCAAACAGCAGTAGAAATAGAGAATAATTCAAAGTAATCAAATTCCAACAACAGACAAAAATAGAATGCAAGAAAAGGGACTAAATACAGTATGTATTTCAGCATGTTCAAATAGAATGTTTTTTCCTAACAAAATGTAAGGGCTGGTTGGGATAGCAGTGGTATTCATTCATGGCTCAGCACAGCCACCAAAGTTTATGAAGTGTTAGAGTCCAGGGCATGAGGAAAACCCCTCAAATTGCCCTGGGAGGTCTGAGACCCTGGCTGGGACCCCAGGAAAGCATTGCCTTTGACCTTAGTCCATGGGAAGAACTTCCAACACTCATAGATTAATTGAAAACAACAAAGATTTAAAATAGATAACAGTTTAGTTTGTCACAGGGTGAAAAATTGTAGTTTTGGGTTTTTAGAATGGAAGTTGATGAGAGCAAGACAGAGAATTTTTGGGCGGTGCCTTGGGTTCTTCTCCTTCAACTCCATCTTCTGCTGTTGACGGTGGCACAGAGACATTGGTGGAATGTATGTGATGTAGAATGTATGTCTAGAATTAATCGTGATTATTGGCACAAAACTGTAAATATAGTACATTTTAAGAGTTAATTGGACTAGAAACCTTTAAAAGACCTTGAGCCCTCTGTCTGACGGGTACTTGGCAGTGGTTTTTCTCGGAGCGTTAAGCCTGGTGTTAGGTGGCGTGCAGACCTTGAGATAAGAAATTGAATAAGCATCTTTAAAGACTGAAGCTGCAAGTTCCACTCATCTTTTAAACTCTGGTACAGGACTTTGTAAGGAAAAGACCCCTAATTAGGGGGTTCCTGGATACCAAATACAATAATGAAGAATGTTCCAAATGAGCAGAGCGAGCTTGAAGCAACATGTAGCTGAAATACACCCAGGCAAGAGAAAGATGCTTTTGAAATGAAGTGGTTGTTTGCCATGCAATCTCCATAGTGTGATGAAGATGCTAAAATTTTATATTGGGCTAAAGAACAAAATTTGGTCCTAATCTTCACTGTATGCTGCAAAGACAAGGCGTCACGAGCTGTGCTACCTGCTGTCGTTTCTATGGAAGTCCCTTCTGTAAAACCCTTGCAGCTGTTACAGATCAAAACCTCCTTAAAAGTTGTGCGGATTTCCAAATCTATTGGACAATAGTTTAAGTCTAGGGGAGCACCTGAGACAATAGAATTGGTGAGTGTCATGCAAGAAATACTTCTGTTAGGTGAAAGTAGTAAATAGGAAAGAAAATTAGGCATGTCATCAGAAATGCAAAATTTCAAGTCAGTACTTCCTGATATCTAATAGGAAATCTTTCACTAAGAAGTATTGATAATCTAAATTCTAGCACTTAAATAAAAACTTTAAACATTTGTTTAGCAAATTATCTCAAATGGGTTTCTATGGCATCCCATATGCTTCTGATCTGACTGCACTACTGCTAGAGATTTACTGTCAAAAATTCACTACCCACCTCTCATTGACATGAATGAGGCCACTGGCGAAACTTCAAGTCTATGTGCTAATAACAATGACAGCTGGAATGACTGAATATAGTTTTCTACCTGTAAAAGTATTTTTGGGTTATTAATTGGAACAAAAGGGGCAGAATCATCTTAGAAAAATGCAAAAATAGCTCGTGTCCTATAATTATGCTAAGATCCAGAAGTTTGTAGGCATTTCCTGGGAGTTCTGCCAACTGAATACAGCTCCTATCCCACATTATCTGCTCCTCCTCAGTGAGGATTGAGAGGTAGGGATACAACATAAGCCATGCTGAGCATGTGATCTGTAAACTTGCTTCATGTACAAACTGAACAGCCCTTTATTCCAGAATGAAAGCGTGCACAGATGATGTGTTCAGTCTTGTGTACAAGTATTGGCAAACGGGCTACAAACTAGAAAGACTTGGAAGCTGAAGTCTTTCTGCATTTCTGTCTTTAGAAACAGCAGCTGAGACCCTGGAGGGAATGTGGAACACCAAGTGACTCCCTGAGTCCTGAATGACTGAGCCTCCCAATGGCTGAGTCTCCGTGAGTCTCCCAATGGCTGAACATCTGAGGAAGCAGCTGGCTCCAGCTGGGGTTAACATGCCAATAACAGTGTGTGCAGGATACCTTTCAAAGCCAATATCAAAAATTTACCACTGTTGTGCCCAAAGCTTCCACTCCAAGTAGTCTATTCAATTAAATATAGAAAATGGACTGCCTGTGAAATCAGCTGCTAAATAGAAAAGAGGAGAAAGCAACTACATGGAGCAAAATGCAGGCAACAGTTGCTTTTTGCTCAATTAGCTTACCAGTATGATGGGAAAAAGTAGGATGAAGGGAAATTAAAGAGGACTTGTCTTACAATTGAAAAATTGGAGAGTATAGAAAAAAATAAAACCAGTTTATTTACTGCTCTCTATCCATACAGCAATGCTGCAGCTGCTGCACTTTTGCCACTGAGAGCCAAGTGGCTTCCCAGGCGTGGCAAGGAATTTAACTTCCTGATTATGAGCAGAGGAAACACCAGGAAACTTTATTCCACATTGTTCAGTTCTTTCTCCTTGCAGCAACTCCTGGAAGAAGGCAAGGCTGGCAATTCACGACTGCGCACCATCACAAAATTCATTTTAGACTGAGCAATGTCAGGAATAACATCCTCTGGTACTGTCTAGCTAATAGCATAATCGACTACAATGACAATGTTGGACAATTGGTACTAAGGAGTGACAAATGCTCACCTAGAATCCAACCTCCCTAAGCAGAACCTCTGACTCACTGAGCAGAATAAATCACATATTATGTATAGAGCCCACAGGCAGTAGTGAAATATCTGCAGAAAGTTAAGGATATGATAAAAAGACCAAACTGGAGACAATGGCTTGATAAAACCAAGGTAAAGGACAAAACATTATAAATGTGTATACCTAGACATAAACAAACATGTTTGTAAAATGTGGCTTTGATAACTCAGATCACCTCTAGCAGTAGGAGGTGGTGATGGGGGAACCATGCCATGGGTTTCAAGAAGTCACCTTGGGAATTTGGAAAACCTTTTTCTGAGCAAATCTGTTCTTTCCAAGTGAAAAAAAATCTGGGGGATCCATTTGGAAACTCATGCAGTCTAGATCCACTGCAGCTGAACAGCCTTTACTAGTACCCTGATATCTTTTGGAAGTTTCTCTTTAGTGAGCTCTCTTATGAACCTGGAAAACTCAAGGTTCAATTGTAAATAACACCTGGCTAAAAAACTTATACTCCTCTTTCAAAGCAAAAAGTCAGCCAGGGTAGAACACATTCTTGGGGAATCATCAACCTGTGAAGACTTAAGTCATATAAAAACAACAAACTTATGAATTACATGGATTGCCATAAAGCTAGTTCCCTAGCACTGAATGCAAAAGTATTGTAAATATATATATTTTAATTGTCATTTAAAAATGACTCAAACTGCAATTTAGTCCTGTGTATTGAAAAGAAACTGTGCATTTCTGCTTTGTTTGTTGCATAAGCAATTACTCAAATTTTTTCATCCTTGTTACAAGATATCGATTGACAGAAGTGATACAGACATGGGCATCCAAGATGCTTTCCAAACTGGGCAACTCTAAACCAGCACATGGATGAAGTTATATGCATAAAAGCACACAAGCAGTGAAACTGATTTAAATGCCCTCTTCTGGGAGATAAGTCTTTAAACAGGGTGCTATTTGTTTTAAGTTTCACTTTTGATTGACTTTTCACTTTGTTTAGGCTCATAAATTAAAACATTCTAATTTACATATGGCTCTTTGTGCTGCATTATGCCAAATCTTGAGCACTATTTTGACAAATACTTGTAGGCAAGCCAGTACAATTAACAGATGATTACTGTTAAGGCAGAAGGGTAGTTGTCAACTGGACTTAACACTGCTTTGATACTAAGTGAGGAGTTTTCTCATAAATCAAATGCTTGGTAAAAATAAGCAACATAATGTAAGGCTGTCTGCTGATCTGCTGGCAATCACTGGTGTAATAGTTTAGCTTAATTGGTGACCTATTTTTCTGAGTTTCCATCATGATGATACAAAACAGTGGTCGTTGTTTAAGGATACATATGATACTTTTTTTTCTGTACATATTTTTTTTCCTGTGGACATGCTAATGCTTTTTTGGCATGAAGGGCAAAGACTGTTCTGGCATGCACAAGTTGTCTGTATATCTTGATCAAATAAGGTACCACTGATGCCTTCAAAGCATAAAGCATCTTCAAGCTTGAATACTCTCCAGGAGTAATCATACACACACATATTGTTGATAGCATAATTGTTGAAACGTAAGTGTGATAGGGGCCCACCTTGCTGTTGGCATCTTTTTATTCTATTACATCCCCTGAACAGGAGCAAGAAATGGGCAGATGGATGGAGGATGCCAGGCATGATACAGAGGCTTTCCTTTGGGGCTTAACATGGTTTGTACACCAAGGGCCTTGGCAGCATGGTACATTCAGAACAATGGGAATAATGCACAAGCCACTGAGTAGGTTGTACCATTGAGATGCTTAGTGTAAAGAGCTGAGACCAGGGAAGCAAGAATCTGGAAGCTTAGGAAGGAAAAATGTACAACATTAAGCTCTTTACACTTTCTGGAGTGTAAGCAAAAACTTTGTTACAGCTTTTGCTTTGAAACTATACATGCTAGCTCTTCATTGTTTCAGTTGATCTGGATTGTTGGAGCCAAATTTGATTTAAACTGACAAAGACTTCAAACTGGCTTAACATGTGAAACAGTAGAAGGTGACATTCAGCAATAAAAAGAAAATGCTGAATTTTTCTCTTGAGTTTTTTTTCTTGAAACATTCTTAAAGATAAAGAAAGATGGAGAAGATGTATTCAACGACTCATCAATTAAGATGAAGTCAACACTTGCCACCAGTCTCCTTATCCAGGCAGAATAAAATCACATCCCTCTTCTTTAGTTACCTGGAACCATATCCCTATCAAAATCTGGTCTTCAAAAATTCAGGGATGACAAAGTAAAATGATCAAGAATATGTAATTTGATCTGTTGTGAAGTGAGGACTACACTGCAGAATGTCTAAAGGAAAGGTTTTTAAAAAGCAGAATAAGAGGTCATGCCACCTCATGAATAACTGATTGGAAAAAAAAAAAAAAAAAAAAAAAGAGAGGAATGGGTCACCCATAGAGGCTTTAGCATGCATTGTCATACTGTTGGGATTTCTGGGTTTGCTCCTTCTGGGCTATGATCTTGTAACACATGTGCAGCTTGCTTTCAACCAGGCATGCTAAGTTCATTTCTTTCAGAAAGCCTCTGAAGCACTGCACTCATTTCTGCCTGGAAAATTTTGGACTAAAAGGAAAGTATTGTTTGAAAGTCTGATTGCCAATGTTAATGATAGTGATAGAAAATCTGAAATTAGGGTGTGCATGTGTGTGTACATTTACATGTTTGCATACTTCCTGATGGAGAGAACAAGCATTTCTGAAAACCTGGGTAGAAGAGGCAATGGGACTACCTGTCTGAGATTCAGTGGAGTGGTTCAGCCACCATCAGTTGCACAATAATGTGGAATTATGTGTGCCTAAGCATAAACAGTTAAGACCAACACTTTGTTAGGGTGAAGTTAGTGAACAGATGGCATACAGACCACCAATAGTCTATAGAACATCAGACGTCTGGTATAATTTCGACATGTAAGTGTCCTTGACATTGACAAGTCAATACATGCCACATAGCAGAACTGGGAGCTGGATTTCTATAGAGATAGCACATCATTGAAATGGTGAGAATTTTAAAAACTCACTTTGGTTATAAATAAAATCAGGATGGTTAGTATTTTTGGTAAGCGATATGCAAAAATACACATCTTGGTCTGCAGGCTATTAAAAACCTGCTCAGTTCTTTGCTTAAGATTTAACAGTCATGACCACATAAGTAGTAAAACTTTTTTTGTAGTTACCATCAGATACTATCCCTTTGCATTTTTTTTTTTTTTACCTAGATGTACTAAACCTCTCCTTATAGGTGCTCAGAGTGTTTGTGAAATGTTGTCCTGGCAAGGACTGGCAGTGCTGCTTTAAGACTATAAGAAAATGTAAGAATCACAGAATCATAAGAATGGTTTGGGTTGAAAGGGACCTTGAAGTCCCTTTAAGGCACTTAATCAATCCCTTGCCATGGGCAGGGACACCTTCCACTAGACTATGTTGCTCAGAGCTCCACCAAGCCAACCATAAACACTTCCAGGGATCTGGTATCCACAACTTCCATGGGCAACTTGTCCCAGTGCCTCAGCATCCTTACAGTAAAGGATTTCTTCCTCATATCTAATCTAAATCTATTCTTGTTGAAGTTGGAAACCATTCCCCTTTGTCCTTTCACTCTGTGCTCCCGTAAAAGTCTCTCTCCATTCTTCTCGTAGGCTTCTTTCAGGTATTGGAAGGCCCCATTTAGGTTATGTGAAGCCTTTTCCAGGCTGATCAAACACAACTCTCTCAGCCTTTTCTCATAGGAGAGGTGCTCCATCCCTCTAATAATCTTCATGTTCCTCCTCTGGACTCACTCCAATAGGCTGTGTCCTTTTTGTTCTGGGGACCCCAGAGCTGGGTGCAGCCCTGCAGGTGGGGTCTCACCAGAGCAGAGCACAAGAGCAGAATCCCCTCCCTCCCCTGCTGCCCACACTGCTTTGGATGCAGCCCAGGACACGTTTGGCTTTCTGGGCTGTGAGTGCCCATTGCTGGGTCATGTCCAGCCTCTCCAGCATCACCAAGTCCTTCTGGGCAGGGCTGCTCTGGATCTGTTCATCTCCCAGCCTGTGTCGATACTGACCAGCAGCACCTTGTACTCGGTCTTGTTAAAACCCGTGAGACTACCATGGGCTCACTTCTCAAGCTTGTACATGTCAGGGTGTACCAGGGAAAGTATGGAGAAAATATTTTCAATTAGTCTGACAATACTTTACATATATGATAGGTACATCATCTGCTAAAAAAAAAAAATGCAGAAAAATGGAAAAAAAATGAATAAACAAAATTCTAAAAGCTGCCAGTTCTCATACAATGAAACAAGAACTTCATTTATAGGATAAGGAAGGGGAGCACATAAGCTTAATACTGTTCAAGACAACTTTTTAAAAAGACTTGGATGCTTCTGTGGAAAAGAGGGCAATAATAATGATAACGGTTGGAAAATGCCTCAGTGCTGGTCTACAGATAGAAGAGATACACATTGTGCTCTGAGAATAATTTGAAATTGGCGAATGTTGCTATAACACAAGCACCATTTAGATCAGAAACCAGATAGCAACTCTAAGGTGGTGCACATTAATAACTCTTGATTGCTTTTGTTAGCTGCTGCAAACTTGAAAGAAGCCTTATCATCCTAAAAGCCCAGTAGCACCTGATATAGCCTTCTCTATTACTTACTGTTTTTATAACTTGTTTTATATATTTGAGTCCCCCAAAAGCCTGTTGCAGAAAAATAAGTGTTGCAAGAAACAGTTCCTAGAGGCTGGCTGGGCTGAAGCCCATGTGCATTTCCCCTTACAGAATTTTCCATGTGGAAGCCTTGTCCCCACACTGTCCTTTATGTTCTGTGTTCTTGTTTACAGAGTGAATAGTCAAGCTTGTGAAGCAATTACAAGAAAAGAACTCCATTGTAAAAAGTTGTTGGGTGGGTTTTGCAGTTCTGCATTTTTGGGTTGTTTTTTTTTTTTTTGGTTGGTTTTTGGGTTGTTTTTTGTTTTTGTTTTTTTTTTTTTTTTTTTTTTGGGTTTTTTTTGGGTTTT
>VWYP01022611.1:0-44773 GCA_013400435.1 Pycnonotus jocosus
AGTTGGTGGCCCATACGGGGAGAAGAGGAATAGTAACCCAAACCCTTCACAGCACGTCCTGACAGACAGGGACAGGGTCCAGCCAGTACCGGTTCCTTGGCATTGGGCCAATAGTGTCAGGCAGGGGAGCTCTGGCTAGCTTCCTAAAAAGTCCAAAGGTAAACTGAAACTGTTTTCCTTGTAAGGAAAAAACTCTTTAAAGTGTGTGGGGGGGCATGGCTACACCCCCCGGCCCAGTAGTTAATTAGAAGTATACAACACAGGAGTCCACAGATGTGTCTACACAACCTCCTATGGAAATTGAGATACATTACCTAAAAATCCTGTTACAGCCTTGCTGATGTTCCTGTGTCTGACTGCAACATGAACAATGACAGATATAACATACTGTTCTAGGTAAGGACATAATGCTGTAATGGACACCTCTGAAAGCCTTTGTCCCTTCCACGAGCAGAGCATCAGGAAGGATCAGGGAGTGGAATATTTAAAGACACATTAAAGGCAAGAGCAGTTAATGCTTCACAGGATGCACTGCTGACTTTAATTTTGTCTCAGCTGCTTTCAGATACAAAGCAGAATACATTAACTGAGGAAAGTGGCCTGGCTGCAGTTGGCTCTGACCCTGACTAGCAGCTTAAACAGCCTTGAATTCCCATGCATGAGTCTCTCTTGTCACATCTAACTGCTCACACATGACACAAGGCAGTGCTAGCAGCAAGCAGCCTTATTCCCATGCTGCAGACACATGCCAAGAACTCTTGAGGAAATAAAACCAAACCTTTAGGGCTTTGTCAGAGGAGTTCCAGATCCAGGTTGTGGTGAAGTATGTGGCTTAACTCTTTGCTCTGCAAGTCACCCACTGTTAATTCACACATGGATTACTGTAAGAGAAAAAAAGCACCCCAGCTTTCAATCATATGAGTTGCTTTGCATTTAAGCTTTAAATTCATCTTTAGACTTTCCTGAATCCTGTCTTTCACCCTTTGTTTCCTACCCTGTTCTCTACCTCATTTCACTTTTCCTACTAAATCTGCATTCTGCTGGATTTTAGCTCCTACTTTTCCCTGTGGTTTTGATCTGCACATAGGGAAAGTTAATGTTCAAAACCAGCAACTAGTGATATGTCAAAGCTGCTAAAAAGAGCTGAATTATGCAAGTAGACAGGTAAGAAACCGTCCTTGTATCTATTTACTTCTTCCACAGCAATTTGATCAATTTGCTATTGGTCGAAGATGCTCAGCATAATTCTAAAGCACAGATTCCCATCCATCCTCCTCCACTAATCTTCATGAACATTTGGCTTGAAGGAATCATTATATCCCAAATTCACCTTGCTCAACCTCTCTATATGCTATTTTATTAACATATGTGATGTGACTGAAGCATTCAGGGTTTCATTTGTAACCTGTACCAAACCTAGCTACAGACCTTGATGATAAATGAAGCACTAGGTTCTACGTGAAACATTATTACACAATACATCAGTTTTATGCCAGAGTTACTGATGTTTTCATGGTCTCTCTATTCAGAGAAATGGGCCTGTACTCACAGGGGCTTCATAATTTGAATAGCAACCATCTTTTAGATTGACAAGGTCATTTATAAAACCTGCATCATGACTCAAGGCTAGTTATGTAAATCAGTTTTTCTTGAAGTGAGAGTTGCTGTTGCTTTCTGTTGATGAATGTGGTCTGCATGTTCTCTGGAGAAACTCCTAATCCCTACCATTAACCTGAAAATAACATTATGCTAATGAAGGCAATTTTTCATTTGTAATCCTACCCAATTAAATTTGAGCAATGGCTTTTTGCATATGGACATACATAACTTGATTTCCTGAGCAATTCTTTTCTCATGCCATAATCAGTCTAAGATCTCACGAATTCCAAGGCACGACACCTGCAACAGCTCTTCTGAGTCATGACAAAATGCCTGTTTCCTATTTTATATCAATATAATCCGAAAAATAAAGGTTGAGATAAAGCAGAGTCTTCAACAAAGTATTTCTGAACCCTCTTGGGAAACCTGACTTGAGCTGGTAGACCCTTTTTTAAACTTAAGAAAATAAGTCAAATATAACTAAGTAGCTGCTGATTTTATTTTCTTTTATTTTTTTCCCTCTAAAATATGTTTTAAAATAGCTCTTAAATTTATGTCCCAGGTGTCAGTTAAGGAAAACTCAATTTAATGCACAGAGATGACCAGTTGACAGCAATGCCAGATTTGATGAATTAGCTCAAATTCTTAATTGCTCCAGTTCTTCCTACAAGTTCCTTCCTTTTCTTCTGAATTTGTCACATTTCCTGTTGTGTTGCTTTGCCAAAATCCTGATAATCTGAACAAAGAGACACCCCAGCAATGCTTTTGCAGGACATCATGCTGTGCTCTCACTTGCTGTCCTCCTTACCCAAATGCAAAGCAAGTATGCTCTGTAATTAAAGTTTGGTCTTCAAACTGCAGAGTGACAAAGCTGCTCTGCAGTGTTTCTTTAATTGAAAACTGGGAAACTGGAAGAAAGTCTCAGCAGTTTATCATTATGAACCACACAACCCTAAGCTGGTAACAATACATTGCCTCAAGTTTCTCTGTGATTCAAGTTTCTTCTGATTATCCTGTTTTTCTAACATTCCACTAAGATGTGAAACAGTATTTCAAGACAGCTTTAGGAAAATGGTTGGAATGGTTTAAGTCCATCTCAAATCCTAAAATATCCAAGTGGGAATGTTTTCTATTGACTGCTGATGCTGGAATCAGGGAACAAATCCCCTTTTGCTGTGAGGCTAAGCAGAGTGGTTCTTTCCTTCCTGCCACTGAAGCAGTGAGGGTCTTACCAGCAACTACAAAACTCCACTTGCTTCCCTCTGAGCCTGTTACAACCTCTGGTTTATTTCATGGGATGCAGGAACTTTCCATAATTTTTTACTGTGTTCCCATGAAATACTCTGTTTTGATCTCTTTTTATATTCAAAAGGAAGAAAGATGAGCTTTCAAAAGACTTAGTTTAATTATCACAAGTTATTATCTAAGAAAAGCAGCTGTAAGATTTAAATAACTTCAAGTGGTCATTTAGAGATCTGCAAAGCATTCACTCTTTTCATATTATTTAACTATTGTAGGACTCATTCAACAGCCATGAGAGACTAGAAAATGTATTTCTAAATTAATGGGAAAGTTATTAGGAAAAAAAATCTAGTGGGTTGATGGAGATAACCTACCTACACTCTCTTCATTTTCGTGTTGAGCTAATTAGCACTTTCTAATACAACACCATTTCACAGCATTTGCATTCTAAGTGCTGGAGAGGGAACAACGACTCAGATGAACAGGTTTGGAAATTAGTGAATTGAAACTTTAGGAAATGTTTAAACATGAGGGGAGTAAGAGGTACCATTTATAGGCTAGCTAGCTATGCTGCTGAGGAAGACAAAGGTAAGTAAAAGGTGCTTCAGCTTAGTGCTTTCCTGAAAAAACATCACTTGAAAATAGATTAATAGATATTGCCTATGGTCTGCATGAGGCCCAAACCTTTATTTAGTATCAGGCCAGAAGACAAAGGACTTACCTGTTACCAGTTCATTTTTAGGTCTACCTACTATGTGGCTGACACTTTGCAACCACAGATAAATATAGTCCCTCCTCCAGGATCCTTTCTGCCCTCAAAGAAGGGAGCCTACTGGGCAGAAAAAGCGATAATTTGTAACAATGACAAGATCTTACACAGATATTATAAATAAATATGCCTGTAAACTGCTGAATTAATCTGGGGGCCTGACAGTGAGAACTGGGACATGAAGCAATGTTTACACACATATATACATGTAAGCATGTTTGCAAAGGAATATTATTCCAGAACACTAGGTACAAAGTAGTTACATGGTTAGTTTGTGCAATATTTAGAATATATAAAAGATTTGTCCTTCATTCCTATTTTCATGTTTTTGTAGTAGTGTTTGGCAAGCAATGTAATACTGATAGTTACTCATGTAGACATCTAGTTTTTGAGACAGCATTAGTCTATCTGGCATCCCAGGAATTTTAACATCCTTGCCTAAAATATACACATAACCACTTAAATACAAGGAAATTTAACTCCAGTCTTTGAATTTACCAATGCAACTATAAAATAATGCATGAATTATCTGCAGGTTTCCTTCATGTTCTTTACAGCTTCAAAGAAAATCATCTGCCAGATCACATTTACAGCCACCAAGAGATTCCTTATTATATATGGATATGAATATTAGAAGACTGAGGACCAAGAGTGAAAAATGAATGACTCCAAACTAAAAAAGATAATTGTGTTCTCCTCCTGTTCTTCCTGTACCTTGCCAGTGCATTTTACTTTGAAAAACTTACTAGCAAAGCATGCAAGTAGCATAACCCTTGCTTGATGTTTTTTTCTTGAGAGTTTTAACATTTAATTTCAAGTAGCAACTTGCAAGCCAGTCCCAGAGCCAACAGAGTATTTCAGTTGCCTGGAATAAAGGCAATCTACAAGTCTTAGGAATGTAAAAGGACTAACTTTATTTCAAATGTTGATATCTTTAGAAGTTTTCTGTATATTTCACAGTTTTTAGTCTTTGGCCTAAAGAAAAAATAAATTGTCTTTAAGTGCTTTAATACAAATTATCTTAACAAGCCACCAATAATTCTTCTTTTCAATCAAAATAATGAAATCCAAAGATGAGCCCCTCAAGCAAATATTATTTGCATGCTGTGCTGAGCACTCAGCTGATCCAGTGGGCACTTTTCACAGCAGTATATTTTTTAGACTTACCATTCATGTCAAGTACTATCAAGACTTTCAGTATGCCTTCATTCATCAACACTGTTGATTAGATGTTGGGCTTTTTCATTAGACTTCAAATAATATTTACTTAGCTCTATGAAAGTGTCAGTGCTTTTAGAAACACCTAAAAACCCAAGAGAAATACTCAGTGACCATGGACCAGGTTCATACTCTCAGACAGTGTGGTTCTTAATTACCAGCCAGGGTTAAACCATGACACCATTAGTATGCAGGAATTACTGAGCACCACAAATCATCACTTTTTCTTCCCCCTTCTGCTAAAATAATGTGTTCACTAGCACCAGAAATGGCTAGCAGCTCCTGTAATTCCTGTCAGCATTTGTAAAAGCAGTCAAGAACTTGCATACTCACCTGACCTTGGTGGAGCCACCCTGCAGAGTCCACACCACAGACTGTGCTCCACACTGCTGTTTTCCAAGCAGGTTTGCTCTTGGATGTCCTCAGCCACTTGACCAGGAGTCATGACAGCCTCAACACATTACACAGCATCTACCAGGGAAACAACTAACAGACCAAGAGACAAACAGTTTCTATGGATCTCTAATTTCTGCCCATACAAGGTACCAGAGCTATGATTCCCTCATGTGTGAATATTTGAAGTTAACAGGTAAAACAACCTGGTGTTGCTGCCATGAACAAAGTGCTGAAAAGAAAGCTCTGCATGGACCTGCATTTCACTACACTCTGTTTTGTGTGTACAAAACCCTGGACCAGGTTGCCCAGAGAAGTGGTAGATGCCCCATCCCTGAGAGTGTCTACAGCCAGGTGGGATTAGGCTCTGAGCAATCTGATGTAGTTGAAGATGTCCCTGATTACTGCAGGGGAGTTGGGTTAGGTGACCTCTAAACCCAATTCCTTCCAACTCAAATGACTCTATAATTCTAAAATCTAGGACAGGAAGACTTTCAAAAAACCCAAATGCACAAAAAATGGAAGTAAATATGAAGAAAATATTCATGTTGCTTTTCAGTTGAAGGAAGCTTCCCCAAAACATTAATAACTTTTAGTCCATAGCACACAAGAACTTTGAAATAAAGAAAAACTTTGAAATAAAGTTATTTTGCACCAAAGTTTAAAATATAAGCAAGCATATTGAATTGAGATTTTTCATTTTGGAGGCAGATGATCATCAAAACCAAGTATTTTTCACAGTCTTTTTCAATGTAATGGCATTCTCCAATTTGAGTAGTCTTGCCAGAAGTGAGAAAAAAAGAAACCTCAAACCCATAGGCATACCTGTCTGGCTTGTAAGCTAATTTGTGTTTTAAGGTAGATTTTTAAGCTACTTGTGTGTTGAAGTAGCTTCTAAAATCTAGATGTTAAAAAAAGTATGGATATGTGCATACTGAGTAGCAATCCAGGTTTTCAATTCTTCTTTCGACAACCTTGCATGAAGAGGAATAAAAGAAGACATAGGAGGAAACTTGGTTGTGTTACCTCCTTATATTCCCAGCTACAAGACAGCTGTTTCTTGCAAAGCACAAAGGGAGCAGAGTAGATAAACCAGCCATTTCCTTCAGACAATCTCCAAACTTTGTCACAACTTGGGTAATAAGTTGTGCAAACTCTAGGATTTATCTAGGTCTGTGGTCTTCAGTGGATTTGTATGCATCCCCCATCCCTTTGGCATTTATCTGTAGGCTTCAGACAAACTCTAGCAGGAAACCCAAAGGTTCTCCAAATGTTTCAGGTTCACTTAATAAAAGCAGGTTTGCTCTTCGTGCCCCCTCTTACAGCAGCACAGTATTGAGGCAAGTGCTAGAGCCAAGAAGAGCTGGAATGTGGCTGCAAAGAACACACAGAGGTTTTGTCATAGCTTTGGCATTCATCTTCTAATTCCTTCTAAAACCACTGTCTAATTCCTGTAATTTGCCTAGTTGTGTTCAGCAATCCCTTTGTGCTGTCTGAGACACTGTTCTTGCCCACAGAGAGTCCCAGAGCTTTTCTCTGGGTGCTGGCTGCTGTACACATTACTAAATGTCCCCATAAAAGCATTTTCCATTGGGAGCCCTCAGGCTTGTTGAGATTTATTAGCATGCAGAGGTGGGCAGCATCTTGAGCAGTGGAGAGGCACCAGACACCAGTTGACTGAAGTCCTCAGCAAGTCACTTCACACTTCTTAGGTGCTAACCAGCTCCCTGCATGCTTGCTGCAGCAAGGGATGGAAATGTTCCAGCCCCTGAAGATCCAGCTTGAACCTGCTTAAAGCATCAACAGAAAATTTTCCCTTTCTGTCTCCACTCACCTTCCTTTCCTTATGAATTCTCCACTGTTCTCTCTCCCTACCTCTCTTCACATCTCATTTCAACACTGATAAAAAAACCTTCTTGGCTTTTGCTTTAGGATCTTCTTTTCTATAAGTGTCCCCTTTCATTCAGGTGTCTTCAGTTCTATTATTTGTTTGGCTATATGTCTTTTGTTGCCCTAATTACCGCTCCTTGCCAGATATTTTTTTCCCTTCCCTTCCCTTCCCAATATATATTATTTTTGTTTCATAGCTTCCTGTCTTTTCAGTCCTTGTTCCATTTAGTGTTCTCATTTTCCTCTGTAGACTCACTTGAAGTAATAAAAGTTGTTTTGATAATAAGCTCAGAAGAACATGTTACACTGTGGTGACACATTAGTCTGACTAGTCATAGCTACGATACACTTTGTCCTTTGAAGGAGTCCAAGGTTTCAAAAAGTTTTGACCCCAAACAGGACAAAAAGTCAACCATTTAAAATGAGTTTCTGAAAACTACATACTATATATCCACAATTTTTAAGGGAAGAAATATATGGTGACATGGTTCTGAAACAGGAGATTCAAGAAAGTATTCAAGAAATACTTGTTCAAGCAATTCCAAAATGTAACATCAAAACAATTCTAATGAAAACTTTAGATCTCATTTAAGGTTTTGGAGGGAAACTGATACAGTGAATGTTACCACCTCCAATTGTGAGTTTTCTAGATGAGCTACTCAAACAGAAAAAGGTGCATATGCCATTCATATAGTCATTGGGTAAATATAAAATTGGCTAATGTCGAGTTTGACACCACAAGAGAATGGCTTTATCTTGGGTAGACGCATCTATAAAGGTCATTAGTGCCAGACATGAGATGCAAATGGCACCATGGGCTCACCTCTGGCAGAGCCCTGCTGTGTCCCCTGCAACTCCTGTGCTTCCAGCCTGCCCTGGGCTGGGCTCTGCCAGCTCAGGCCCCCATGGGAAGGTCAAACTGTCCCCACAGGGCACACACAGGGCAGAGGCCAGGGCTATGTCCCCACAGTGGCTCAGGAAGAGCTGGCAGTGTTGAATGCTCCGTGGATTAAAGGAGCTAAGGAAGGTACCAGTGCTAATGCAAAGCATGGGCAGGCACTGGGAACCTGCCCCCCATGCTGCTAGTGATCAGCTGCTGGATAAATTATTAACTTGAGATGCAGGATTTCATCTCTGCCTCACCTCCCAGGGCACCGCTGTTCCCCCTCCTACCTTTGTGCCTGCAGAGGCAGTGCAGAGAGCCTTCCACAAGCTTCATGTGTGGCAGCAACTGGGAATTCCTTGGGATAGGGCTCTTTTTACCCAGTCATTTTTGGCCCTAGATACAAAGGAAAATATTTGTAGAAGTATTAGAATCACTACTAAACAAACAAGGAACATCAAAACCAAGATGACACACCAGGTTGCACTACCTTACTTGTTCCCAAAACTTCCCAGGAGTAGATTAGAATAAAAGAAAAGTAACTCCTAGAGAAAGTTCAAGACAAAATTTTAAGTTTTGTGAGCATGGAACAAATGACACATACACAGCTAGAACACTTTTGTATTTCTGTTTAGCCTTACTTTGTTGGAGTGCTAAATCTTTCCTTGCAGTTTAAGACCAAAACCTTGAATTTTAGAAAGGTGTCATGAAATAGATTATTTATCATTAATTTTTCCTAGTCAATATGCAAAGATAGAATAGTTGCACTACTCATTGTAAAAATCAATATAGATCACAAAATCTTCTATCCAATCTGGAGATGAGTTTCTGGTCCTAAATATATTTAGTTGTGAAATATTAAATTATTCTCGCTGTGGAAACTCACCAATTATCCATTTGATTTTCTTTACTAGACAAATCAATTTCTACCACCAAATTATTTAGTACAGACAAAAGAAGCAACAAAGTCTTCTTTCAGTTCACTTGCTGAGTGAACAGGAATCTGCAATAAAGTCTGCAATAAAATAAGAATATGGCCTAAATAAAGCATAGAGCAAGAAAATAATGCTTTTGTCTGGCAGGTTTTGCCAGATAACTGTGACAAACTTAGAAACTTTACACTATTGTATCTCCACACTTCCCCACTCTTGTATGAAAAACAGAGGGTATGGTGATAGTCAAAACCAGGTGGAAATAAGTAATTATATAAGCATAAGGGCTGTTCCATAGTAAGTTATTCAGTATTCACAGTGAAATAAAAAGAGCCAGTTCTTTCCTCAGCTTGATGCATTTCCATGCCAGATAAAGGTATTTTGCCCCTAGTCCCTCACTGATGCATGACTGCTGGGCACATTAACTGAGAGGAGTCTCCTTTTCTCCTGTGCTCTGATCCCAAAGATCTTGCTGTCCTTCTGCAGCTGTCACCTCTGTGCTTTGTTGGTTTTTACTACACATGAGCACCAGGCCAAGAAGCCTTTTGGAGAGGACAATGGAGATTACTGGCACTCGCAAAACTGCCATCAAAACATCGGGATATTGTCCTTGTTCAAATGTTTAGGACCTGATGTGCCTCAAACAACAATTTCTGCTGCCTGTTATGTAGGGGAGCTCTGCTCAGGTGTCCTGTGCTCCCTCTCCCGGCTTGCCGCAGGCACTGCTGTTTGCAAACCAGCAGCAGCTGGCGTTTCTTCTTCAGAAAGTGACCACCAAATGCTCTCCGTGACACTGAAAGAAATAATTTGCTATGACACATCTCAAGCCTGTATTCAAAGTGTCACATTTAAATATGTGTAAGGTGCCAGAAGTATAATTTGGTATAAGCCTATGGTGCATAAAAGTCTTACATATTTCTTTTTGCTCATGTTTGTTTGTATCTGGGAGCAAGGTAAGGCAGCAGTAGCTTGATCCAAGTCTTACATTCCTTTGACATTAGGAAGAACATGTTCAGAAGAGCTGAATGGTTCAATGGCTTACTTGTCCCTTTCCCTCCTGGGAAATGAGATGCTACCATGGTTCAAGAAGTGGGTTTTTATTCAGTTCAGAGATAATGGACACAAGCAGGTAAAAAGATCCTTGCCCCTCTCTGTAATCACCTGCACTAAGCTAAACTCACCAGATTGTTCAGTTTCTGTAAAACAAAGTAAGAAGAAAATCCCTCTACTAAACCAGCTGATTAAGATGGAAAAAAAACAAACTAAAACCAACTCCAAGCTGGTAGCACTTCACTATCCTGAAGATCACTTTTGTGGTTTTTTCACCAAACAGAATAAGCAGTTTTAAGATTCTGTCTCCCTTGTTAATATTCTGACTTTATTCAATCTGTTCATATCTACTAGATTTTATGGAACTTAGAAATGCGGAACACCCAGAATCTTTAAATTTATAAATGCAAGAGTTTCTGCATCTATATTTCAGAATGGACTGGCTGATGGCTGTGAAGGGGTGGCCCAAGACATGACTTGTACTCTAGACTCCAGTGAATAAACTGTGTGCTTGCAAATATACTGCTCCAGTAGGAAAAGATACTGTAATTTCAATGAAGTGGAGGTGGGTAGGGAAAAAAAGCAAAGACAGAGCAAAAAGTAGTTAAGCGCTAATACAAACCCTCACAAACATGGGCTTCACTTATAAATTGAATATGATCATATATAAACATATTTTTCTATTAGTGACCTCTGGAACATCTCAGCACTAAGTGGTGCTGGTGTACAACAAAAGAGGGAGCCTTGTACTTCTGTAAAAGAGGAAGCAAGGCTGTGCTCCCTCTTCATACATCATCAGGTAGTAACAGGATAGAAAGATTACAACATCTGAGACACAGATTTCTGTGCAGGTCTAATCGTTCCTGTCAGAGCTCCCCAAAAGCAAACTTAAATTAACTAACTTGAGATTCTGAATGATGCAACTTCATGCCCAATCTAACACTGAAAAAGAGGCCCTGATGATGGAGCACTAGTGAGTGATGAGGAAACAGGATTTAATATAGAGTTAGTCCTCCCTAGCAGAGGGGGCAGGTTGGGATGACTGAGATCCAGAGGAATAAAAAGTGAATTTTCATTTTAAGATGACTCCAGATTTCTCAGGTGAGCACAGCACGGTCTGCCTAGGAGTTGACAGCTACAGGACCTGCATGATCCACTCCCATGCACAACAAACCAGGACAGTGTCAAGTGCCTAAAGGTTGTGGAATGTTCCAAGCATGAAGCACATAAAACTGTCAGGTAAGGCTGTCTCAAATCATTCAGCTCTCAGCTGGGAAGCTGAGGGGAGTTGGCACTGGAAAGAGACCATGACAGTCTGTGGCAGCTAAACATGATTTTCTAAGCTGATACTGGAAGCAAATGCCATGACAATAAGGATTAGGCAGGCAGCTGATATATTTGGCATGCATATCTCTGCATATCAAGGGTGCTAATGATGCCCCTTCTTTGCTGGGATTGCTGAGGGTCAGAACAGCCCCATGTACAAAACACCCTCTTCTCTATCAGCATCATTAGCAAGGAGAGTCAATAGTTAAAATATCTTGCCAGTAACAATCAAAATCCAGATTAAAGTCTGCATTCAGAAAACCACCAACAACTTGTCTACGGAGAAGGAAAAGAAAAACAAAAGCTTTGTATAAGAATGGTTAATTTTCTTCTGCATCAGTAGATGGTGCTCTTCGTATTCTCTCAGAGGTTACTTCTAAGCACAGTGCTTTTATGCCCGGGGGTGAAATCTCTAAGTGCTTTTTCCACACACCCTTCTTCATCTCCTTGAACTGCCAGACCTTCTTCCCCCTAAAGTGGCTGGACAATAATCATATTAGTGCTCAGTGGGTTCAGTCAGGAACTTTAGAATTATCTGTCATAGTAAATAACCAAAGGAGCTAGAGAACATATAGGATTTGTGTGCCTTTTGGGAAGGCTACCACTCAGTAAATACTAATGTGATCCTTCTTTTGTGAGTGCTTCTGAAGGTCTCTCACCAGGCTTCTGTCCGTGGCTGTCCTGAGCGGCAGAGTGACACCACCTCTCTCACACAATTGTTGTGGGTACACAGTGTTTACACCCAGCATATAAATTTAACACATTGGAGGTGCATGAAAACCACCTTACACACCTCTGTAACACCACTCGCCTTCCTATTAGGCATCTCAGAATCCTAAACACTGCAAACAGTCACATTCAGATAAAATTTCCAAAAGCAGCACAAATACCATCCCATTTTCTGATACCCAAAACAGACATGCATGATCTATCCAGCAGCAAACCAGCTGTCCTCATCTCCACAGCCAGGCACAAATGCCCTTTCCTTCCTCTGGAAATGGAGCATCTGGGCATTTGTTCCACTGCATTCACTGTAACTCAGGCAGGTGATGGAATATCACATGGTCTGTAAATAGGCTCAGAGGCATGACGAAAGAGAATCAATTCCTGGGATAATAGGAAGAAAATAACTCCAAATATACACGCACATAAATCAAGGAAGCTGGCAAACTTACATGAAAGTGCTATAAATGAAGCAGTTCTGAGCAGAACTCTGTCCTTTCTGAGTTGCCTTTTAAGTCTATAGACTTCTATAAACAGCATTATTTTTCTTCATGGCTTCCTTCTCAGTCTGGCTCTAGAAGTTGCTCTAAAGACAATGTGTTGTATGAAATGACATAAATTTATTAAGAATATTGCAAAATGCAGCCAGTCCACAACAACAATGATAAAACGACAAAAAATGACACTGACACCACTGAGGTAGCAATACACTGCAGTACTTGTCCATGAGTTTCCCCACCAGAGGGGACAAAAACAAATAAACAAAATGTGCCAAAATTTCACCCCCACCCAAAAAAATCCCCAAATCTCAAGGGGGTATTTGTAACCCGTACTGCTGCCTTAATTCCATAGCACACCTGGTCAGGTGTTATTCCTCAGAGGCCTGAGACTGAGTCTTTAAATCTGTGGCACTGAAGGTAACCCACAGCATGCTACACAGAGAGAATTAAGACTTCCTCAAGAATTAACTCCTCCACAGCTGCTCCCTTTTTAAATTCAGAAACCCCTCTTTTTTGTTTGTTTGTTGGTTGTTACTCTTTTGCCTTTGTGTAGAGCCTGCTCTGTGTCCTTGGCAGGAGACACGCTATTTCCTTAGAGTAGGTGAGGGGAAGAAGGATGTAGTGGCAACATTCAACACTTCCACAGACTTTTTTCACATAAATGGGTAAGGTTTATATCTCCATTACCTACTGCCCCTGACCTGGCACAGTCCTTATGTAAGGGCTCAGTTTTGGTCTTGCAGCAGGGCTCCCAAAGATTTCAGGAAGGATTTTGTCCAAGAGCTTGGCACCATCATCTGAGGCTCAATGCCTCTGGCTACTTTAATGAACTATGGCTCACGTCATGGGGCATTTGTTATCTATCCTTTACTGAAATCATTAGAGTTCTACTCTGTGTTTTTCACCCACAGATCTTTCTTTATTTTTTACGTTCTTCTCATCTTGAATATTGCCTTTCTTTTCCCTGCAGTATTGCCCAGCTGTCCTTTCCAGTAAGACTCATGATCCCATTCAACCTTTGATGTAACAGAGTCATTGTTAAACTCAAGTATCCATAACCTGAGGAATTTCCTAAAAGCAAAGGAATTCAGCTTCAAAATGTGCTGCTGAAAAGCATGCACAGAGACTTTGGAACTTGCTGTCTCAGTCTGCATTTTCACAATTTCTTTCTGAGATAGAATATTTGCCTTGAGAAAGCGCTGAATATGGCATGAAGATAAATACAGCTTTGGCACTCAGTGCACTCTGCTTTTTCATTTGTTATTCTAATGAGGCACCACAAACCCCAGTATTTTTCTCCTGACAGAAGCCATGTATCTGATAGCCCAGAAAATCCCGTTCTGTACCCTAAACACCTCTCTCAGAAATGCCACCCTGCTGTGGTAAACTGAATTATGTATCTTGACCTGATGTTTACTGAACAATACAAGTTGGTTTGGTTTTGCTCCATGCTCTGCTTTCTCTAGATAAGACACACTTTGAACGGAGAAGGGAAGAGGAAATGGTAGCAAAAGAGTGTGAGAATTTACTGGCACTGGGAAGATTCTAGCTCCTGCTGAGGGCATGGGACAGGTTCTATTCTTAAAGGTAGAAAGATAAGTACAGAACAGAGCTGACCTGGAAGAAAAGAGCTTGAAAAGCTCTCCAAATTAACACAGATGTCTGCTGGAACGATCTGATGCTCTGGCTGCTGAGCTTATCACCATAAGAAAGTCTTTGCACAGGACAGATGGATGTATTTATCATTTTAAAATCTTCTAATTAAATCTTAGTTAGGGTTAAGCTAGCAGAAAAGTCATTATGCTTGCCAGAAATCACAGGCATTGGATATAAAGCAACACAGGTATTGATTCCACTCCAGGATAACAAACATCTTCATCTCTGAGCTACAGCAAAGCAGCTGCCAATTAATCAGCAGCCTCAGTGTGCTGGTGAGGGATGGGAAGGATAAGGCTGATCTGTAAAAAATTAGGCTGAAGTGAGACAGGATCTCTTTGACCACTCATGGAACTAGCTGGCTCTAAGAAATGCCAGTTTCATAGGTGACACCTCACAACCTGGTCAGCATTCTCTAAGTTTCAAAGATTTTCCTGCACTCCCCTCTGCCTTCTATTAGGAGACATCAGAGACATGCTGTGCTAAAGGCTTGTGCATGCAACCAAGCCTCTGTTCACTTTTCCTATTAAGTCTCAGGTCTCTGAGGTAAGACAACCTTGCCCAGTTGTCTCCCATCACATGCTCCCCTGTCATCAGAGCTTTCCTTTGTGGATCAGTGCAGGAGAGACACTCCAGCTCTGCTCCACAGCAAGGGAAGCAAGTCATGTCAGGAGAGACAGTGCTCAGAATGCAGCCTGCCCACAGCAATATGCCAGCTGCCAGCCAAGGGGGAGCCCCTCACCCAGCACAGGACCAGGATGCTCAAAGCAGCAGGTGTCACAGCACAAAAGCACAGACATAAAAGGATGGTACTATAAGTACTGCCAGCCACACATTAGTGAGATGCCTGATAAAAATGCTCTGCTCCCTCCTTTGCCTCTCCAAACCTGAAATTTAACCATCTAAATCATCTATATGACACCTTTAAAACATTGGCATCAAAGTGAGAAGTACAGGGAGTATTTCATAGTTACTTTGTCAGGGGAAATATAACTGAGCTGCTACAGTAAAGCATGTTCCAAACCACAAACTTGTTAGGTAGGGTAGGAACTGCCTCACCCCAGGAATTGTAGAAATACTAGTACAATGCCATTCCTGAAAACCTGCACACAGTTATCTGTAAATGCGTTAAATCTTCAGAATTCTCTAGTGCTAAATTAGACATGAACTAATGCTCCCAGCAAGCCACTGGAGACCTGAACTTGCAAATACAGTAATGCTCAAAGGAAATGCGGAGCCAAGACTCTGCATATATACCACAGGTCTGTTTGTGCAAAGAGAAAAAAGTTACTCCAGTGTGGGAAGGAAATTGTGTGTAATTACCTGCACCAAGCAGAAGCCAACCTGCATTTCTCACTGGGTATCACCCTTCCATCATGGCTTTAAACAACCTCAGAGAGCTGCTGCTGGGCAAGGTGTGAATTCTAATTTAAGGTTGGGTGTATGATCATGCTGTGTATGGTGCACAGTATTTATTGGTTTCACTTTATAAAGTGTTTTGATACACTTCAAAGACAGACGGTCCTGTAATAATACCAGGTTTTAAAAAGCACTTCAGTACAGATCCTTTTTTGTATGGCTTGTCTCTGGATTTCATTGCCTAAAATAAGCAGACACATTAAAATACAGAACTTCATTATATGATAGCAAGGAAAAAAATTAGCTTCAAGCCACAGCATTAGTGTATGAATCATGCATCCAATTATACATTTAACCAGTGACAGAGAAAACTTAGTGAGGCCTAAGAGCTTTTTCCTCCTAAGTGAAAAAAAGAGAAGCTATCAACAGTTTCCTTAAAAGAACCTCCTTAGCCTCCAGTTATGGAGAAAGAAACTCTGGGTTCTCATGTCAAAATTCCATGTTTGTTCAACACTGTTATCCATGCAAACTTTTGATGCACACTGGAAGTTAACAATGTTAACCAGTCATGTGCACATGGAGAAGATTCCAGCTTTTCTTTGCACACCAGAGTTTTGCTGTTGGGACTGAGCTGAGCACAGCTCCAGGAAAACTAGTGAAAAGCACATCAGAACCTGTCATCTCTGTGTGATCCAGTGACCCTCCGTGAACTGACGTGATGTAAAGTCACAATGTGCATGGTTTCAAACACAGAATAAAAGCATTCAGTAGGAGAAAGCCACAAACCAGAATGGTCAGCCTTTACCACACTTTTTTTCTCCCCAGGTAGCTGAAAAACCCAGCCTATGACTGTTCAGCTAAAATGGATAATTATTTTCAAAATTGACAGAAAATAATTTACACTCTTCTCTCAATTTTAGCATGGTGCTCTAACTCCTAAAAAATCTTTCACTTCAAATAAAGGGTAGAGCAACCTTTAAAACTGATGCTTTATCCAGGATGCTTGAGTCACAGCAGAGATGAACAGTTTTAAGCATGCATTAATTTATGTACTGAGAAGAAAATAAAGCTCAGTGCACAAAGATCAAATACTAACACTATTTTCTTGCTTGTTTCACTTTGTTTTCAGGTGCGCTGGTACTTTTTTTTTGTTTCTTCACTGAGGTGTGGGTACAACGTTTAATCCACCTCCCTTTACCTCTCTACACCCTGAAACTACTTAAAACCGTGCTACCTCGTTATTAGGGAGGTGTAGGAAAGGTTGGAAAATGGCTTGATCTACCTGCCTCTTCTGCTTGGAGGGATTGCCATCAAATTCCTGAGCTCCACTGAGAAGAATCTTCCTTTTCAGCAGTGGCTGAGCGTGACCTAAGGAGCATTCTATGAACTACATAATTATGGCACACTTTCTGCTAAAATGACAGCCAGTTTTCAAGATGGAAACACCATCTATTTCTGCAGTGCTCACACAGAGGGATATCACTGCTGGCTTCTTTGAATTCATTCAACTCCCAGCTCAGCCACATTGTCTTTGCTCCTCCTGGCCATATCTGATGTAGAGAACTGCACCTACACACGTGTACATCACTGGCAATGTGGAAGGATGTGCATCTTATTTTATGCATCAGTTACCTCAGTATCTGGACAGAAATCTCTAAATAGCAACTAAATCACACAATTGGCTATCACCTTTAAATATTAAGTAATTTTGTTCTTTAGATTATAAAGAGAGAAAATCCCCTCATGCAAATATTTCTTCATCCCTGGATTGTGCTACAGATAAAGCACTGACTAAGCAACCCAGCAAAAATTTGTTGGCACCAATAATGGCACACAGAGCAACTCTTTCCTAGTCATCAGCTATGGAAGTGGGAGCTGCATGCACACAATAAAGGAGACAGAATATACTCCTGAGGAGCATGTTCCATGAAAGAGAAAAACACCTTTCTTAACCAAACTCAAAATAAGAGTTATTAACGACAGAACATGATTAAAAGAACTTCAGTAGACTAGATTATAAACAAAACAAAAACTGAACTCATGGGATTATTTTGCTAGTTCAAGATAGCCACAACAGAGCTTGTTTAGAGCCTATCAGTGTCTTGGCAATGCCAGACTTTTGAAGGAATATGGTCTTGTTAACCAGGAAGCTTAGTGAAATGTACCATGACATTTCTCTTGGGAAAATTCTCTTGGAAAAATCTGTCATAGAATTGTGGAATGGTTTGGTAGGAACTTAAAGATCATCTAGTTCCAAACCAAAGTCCTCCCTCTGCAGCTGCAGCATTTGTGCATGACAGAGTAAGGTCACCCTCAGTACCTGAAAGGTCCATTACTGCATTTTTCATCTCTCACACAGAGACAGAACTTCTGCCTATGCCCTTCCTCCTTCACACAGACACTTTAATCCAAGACTCTCAAAGGCTCAAAGAAAACTCCTGGAACAGGAGTACCTACTTTGGCCTCTTAGAAATGCCACAAAATGCTCATGACAATGTAGGACAGTCACTTCACAGGCTTTCAACATTTTGTGGGACAAGACAGCCATTTTCCATGCACCTGTGTTCTTATTTTATGTAAATGCTGTCAAGTCTCTGACAGTTTAAACTAAAAGAGAAGCAGCACACGTTTTGCTGTGCCCAAACATGCTGCTCAACAGGAAGTAGTAAAAAACAATGTTATAACAGCCGTGAATGTGGCAAGATGAGCACTTTTATCTGCTTACCAGAAACTTCTTTAAATAGAGATGCAACCACAACACTGTTAAGCTGAAGGGTTCAGTAGTTGAGTGATTCACTTCAAATTCATTACTTCAATGCATCACCGACCACTTTTTAAGGCTTAGCTTAGCTTCACAATTATTATTTCAAATCTTTCTCTTCACCTACACACACACTCTAATTAGATCTAAGCATTCATTAAGCTGCACTGCAGAGATACCTTGCCTTACTGGTTAATATTTGCAATCACAGATTAAGTTGAGGCAGGCTTATACATTTTTGCATTTCCTTGCCACTGTGACTTGTCAGACATGTGCATGACCTGCACTTTACTTCTGTTTCTGTGGTTCTCCTACTGCCTCCTGGCAACTGTGTCATGTGAGGGAAGCAGTGTCCCTCTGGATAAACTGAAGGAAGGATTTCAGGGGAGAAAACCATGTACTTCAAGTGCTTTCACCTGCAATGTCATGGAAAAGTGAGGTGGGAGCATTCACATGTACACCAGAGTCTGACTTCTAACAAGAACCCTCAACAAGACAGCCTAGCCTAGGTCCCCATCAGAGTTTTAAGAGCACAGAACTTTTCTTGTGCCCAGAAGGACAGGCCAATATGAACCATGCTGTGATAACACAGGCTTCAAAAAGTGGTGGAAGAGACAGTGGTCAAATGCAGAGACAGCATCCTGAGTTACAATAATTCATTACCTGCAATTCCAGTCACTCAGTAGAGTGCAGGGGTCGTTTTGCCCAAAGTAAGGACTATTTTCATTCAGAATTGTGGCTGGCAACACTTCCAAGGCAGAACAAGTTAAACTCATTGGAACACAGAAGACAAGCTTCTGACATTCTCTTATTCATGATGGGAAAGTCCACTATGAAGGCTAAGCTGGTTAAGGACACACTGCAGAGCAGGAGTCAGCTTCATCACTCCAGCAGTGAGGACAAGGGAGGAGTCGAGAGATTATCAGCTCAGGCCGTAGCAAGGCACTTAGACTGTTCAGGGTGATTCTCCACGAGGCTTCAGAACACATGTACACGAGTTTGGGTTTTCTACACTGGCTCCAACAGAGCCATATGGTTGTGGTAGTCCCAAGAAACATTTAAAAGAACGAGCTCAGTATTTCAGGGTTGCCATCTTGCTCACAAATTCCTCTTGCACTTTGGTCAAAGTTGATAGGGTTGTAAGCTTGCTACCAAGCACAGAGTGGAGCCTGCTGGCTTCACTAGGATGTCTCACATGCCTTTGGCTGCCCAGGGAAAAGTATTTCTCCACACTCTTGTATAAGCATGTCAAGAGGGAACTAAAATCCTAAAATCCTAAAACTGGATTATAGCACTTTATTAGGAAATTCATTCTTCTTGTGGCTATTGAAAGAAAAATCACTAGAGATTACATCTCTCTCAGGATACAATGTCTATTTGAATAGAAAATAAAATCTAGTGAAGTCAATGGAAAAGCCACACTATATTTCTGCAGGTTTTGAATGGAGTGGCATCTGTTTTGTTTTCTCTCTGCTAAGTACACAGGGACTGCTCTGCTGTCTCAAAGCGTGCAGCACAGAAAACCCCACCCAAAGCTGCACAAGTACGCAGCGTTTGATTTCAATGGAAAAATTTCAGAGCAGAATTATCAAGATAAGTTTTCTCTTTATAGTCCTTGATAATAAGGTTTTGTAGCATTCAGAAAAAACCCACCCAGTGGTTTCCCCACAGGAAACCCACGATACTGCTTTTAATAGGAGCCACAATTTGAGGTGCAGTTAATGAGATAGCATTCTGCTTAACACTGGTTAAAGCGGTGATTAAAGACAGGCTTGTCTACCATGCACAAAGCACCCTGATTACCTTTTTTAATTTTATCATTAAGTACAAAATTCACTGTGAGAGATAGAAGAGCTCTCTGCAGCGTTTGAAGCTCACTTGAAAGGCCTCACTCCTTCTGGCTTCTATTTTAAACCATCCTCTCTCCTGTAGCACTGTTGCTCATTTGTGTTCACTGCACAAGGAGCACCAGGTCTGCACCCAACATCGAAGTAAAGAGTCACATGCTCAGCTTAAAAGAACAGTTCTATTTCTCCAATATGTGAGACTAGAACCAGAGCAGACTCCACTCAATATAAACCCAATTAAAAACACCTTTGCTGTAGTTACTTCCCAGAAAATTCTGAAATTTCATTTTTAAAAATAGATTTCCATTTCAAACAGAAATACAATTTACATCTTACAGGAACAGCTTTTCTTTTCAAGACTCCTACTACAAACAGTGTCTCTTACATTCTTTGCAAGGGGATTTCCACTACAACACTTAGCATAGAAAATGATACGATTTTTCAAAGAAAGGTTGTAATTTGAGTAGTAATAGAGAAAGTAGGCATTTGAGGCCTGATGGTGCTGTCAAGTTGCGCAACTTATTTCACCTTCAGAAAGCCAGAATAAACATCCATTCTACAGTCTTAGAAAAGTGCAGCTTGCTGGCAACTTGCATACATTACAAAATGTATTTATGTGCTGTTTGTTTGATTCCAGCACAGACTCACTCCTTCCTATACATCTGTGCACATCAATATTTAATCATGCTCCATTTACCGTCTCCAAGAACTTCAGTAGCAAGAGCTATTCCCAGCCAGGGGAGATGTCTGCATGAGACAGACTCTTTCCTCAAGATACCAGCATCATATGTTTACCAAAGATCACATAAGTAGTTAAGCAGGCAGAGATATTTTCCCAGAATATGCAGCCAGGAATTTATAGCTTGGGGACTTAAAAAGAGGAGGAAATGCCTCTGTATGCAATAGGTGGGGATGAAGTAGCATTACCTTATGCCCTGTCTTTCTAAATATAGTCATGATTTGTCCTTGTCTCTATTATCCTGAATAACAGCACTTTAGCAGACTACTGGCTCCCTGAGATTTTAACATAGCACTGATACAAAGGAAAGGAAAAAAAGAAGCCTCCTATTCACAATGGATTTTGCTGCCTGAAGTGAATATTTTCTTGCTATCGAACAGAGCCTCCTGTCTCTTGCAGGTTGCCCAAAATAGCATACCAAGCTCACATTTATTCCAACAGACTTTGCTTTTGCAGCCATTCAAAGCTGATACAGTATAGCAATGATTTGCTCTTGGAGAGCAGATTTATTAACACACCAGCAGGACTACAAACCCAGAAATCCCCTGCTGCATTCTCAGTATTCACCTTGCCTTTATGCTCCTCATTATCTCCAAAGGAGTTTATGTCTTGTAAGCTTCTTGTTCAGGCTGATAAGCATTTTATTCTGAATCCTCTGCAGATCTGAGATTTACTCCTCGTGCTCTTAGCTGAGAAACTAAGCAACTGTCTTTGTTTCCACAATGCACATCTTCCACCCTCTCCAGCTTCTCTCTCAGTTCAGTATCCTTCTATAAGAATTCTCAGCAGTTTGAGTATTTTCAGATTAATTCCTCCTGCTCTATTCACTTCATTATGATAAAGCTCTGAACAGTTGAGTCTGTATCACCCTTAGACTTGAATGGGATATATTATATTAATCAAGACTAATCTGTTCCTTCACGTTCAAATAAGATGCTAATCCAGTAAATTATTTCTTAAGCATTGATCCAAGGCAGCTAATACAATCATAATAATCCAAAGTAATAGCATCCCAAGTAAACACAGATTGCAGAGGACATTTTCTCCCATTAGAATCTTTATTGAAGAGCATTATTCCTTAGACTACAGTGAGGGTTATTTCAGTTTATGTATTCCAAAAGGACAAACATGGTCATATGATTCACATTTTTTTCCTAAGAAACCCCTCCTACTTCTACATTATACACTGTAGGAAATAAAACCTTTTGCTCTGAAGAAAAACCCCAAAACCCAAACTATACCTAAAACATCAGAAGTTAACAGAAGGTTTCTTTGACAGTGCTCAGCGTGCAAACTTCCTCTGGAAGAAGCTGCTCCGATTCTGAAAATAACATGGCTTAACTACCCAAACACAGACATGTTTCATTGAATTCTAAAGACAAATACACACAGTAAGACACATGCTGATTTATCCTTCCTTTCCACAACTGTACTGGACTGTGGCCCCAGATTCATAAACTCTAAAGAATGGAGGAACGACATTATGTTATTCTAACCTGACTTTCAAGAGCTGGCAGTGTTATAATTTCTTTGTCATGCCTGTGAATCCTGTTGTTGCTGAACTGTAGGCTCTCAGCAACAATTTTCAGACTTGGTTTAGAAACCTCAAGAGACAAAGAGTCACATAGCACTCCTAGGTAAAATAGTTCTCTAATTTAGTTTAAGAAGTATCTAAATACTTTTGTTGAATTCAACGTAACATTAAATTAAGGACTGTCATGATAGGTAAAATAATTATTTTTAAAAAAAGCCTCATAATATCAGGCCTGCTCTGCTAAATTGCCAAAGTTAGCCTGTCACTTCTAATTAATTTGCAAGGCCCGATGCGAAAACAATCTTGGTATGAGAGGTTCATTAACATAACAGCCTATTCTTGGGTTGAAAAACAAGTTTACCTGTTTTTCAGAACAATAAGATCTGTTCCAGGAGAACCCATAAAGGAAAAATGTAAACAACCTGGATCTTAGCAGGCACACACAAATCACCTTGTGACCAATAAATGAAGTAGTAAGAAAACTACCAGTCAACAGGTGTTGCACATGAGGTCTGTGAAAACTGTATAAAATAAGTGATGTGAATAAAGAATGAGCTTTTCCCGCATGAAAATAATGGAGTCTTGGCTGACTTATTACAATACAAGATGAATATGAATATCAAAAATTAAGTTTGTATCACATAAACGAAACTAATAGTCCTGTACATGTTCTTCTGAGGCAAGACAGGTGGATAATAAACACAAGGGTACTCGTAAATACTTTAATTCTCTCTTGGAGGCAAACAGTGAAGTAGAATGTGCATTTGCTTGTGAAAGCTGAACCACATTTCCTGTTTGTAAGACAAGGAGGTGAAAAAAACAGACTGGAGGGATTTGAGATTGACGGCAACTCTAAAGACGGGTTCATGCTGCCAGGTTCAAAACAAAAGAGTATCCAACATCTGCCAACATAACTCGGTTTCCTGTTGGATAAAGGGGAGGGGAGTATTCCTAGAAACAGCAAAACCAGGTAAGCCTTGTCTTTTAAACTTGTAAACATAGGAGCAGTAGAACCACGCTATGGTAGATAAGCACTGTTCCAAGAGGGTAGCTCAGGGTGCTAAACCTTCATTAATTAAGGTTTGGTAATGAAGATTAAGAATTGGCATTAGTTTTATGCTGAAAATACTGTGCTGTGGGCCTTCTTATTTTACAATGTGCTGTTTCCCTTCTGAAGTATGAAGTTAGTATCTTACAAAGCAATTAGTTGTGCACTAATTAATTGCAGTTTAAGGAATCTTTTTCAGAGAATTAATCCTGTATTAAAAGCTCACACAGGTGGAAGCATTTTTAATGCTAATTTAACATTCATCAGTCTCTTAATGGGTTTCTTTTTCTAAGGGCCATTAGTACGAAATATTGTTTATATCAACATTTAATTGGAAGGGGGGAAGAAAGACAGTTTTATCTAATCTTTACCAAATTTGTAGACAAAAACAAGTGGAAAGAAAGGAAGGAAAGCATTTTGTGCTCCAGATCATCGCCATAAATCTGGTAGCAATTAATCTCCCTCTGTGGATAATGCATTGATACCACAGATGGCACATCCAGTTGATGGTATCCATGTTGCTCATCTCATGTTCCTTTTCAGTACAAAAACCTGGTAGAAGTATGCTACCTCCCTGTTATCCTTTGTGATGGATTCTCTAAACAAAATACATTAGAGCAAGAAGGAGCAAAACGTAGCGCTTCTGCTACCTATTCTTATGTTGTTAAGAGGACAAATATCCAGCATAAATTGTTGGATCTGGCTCCATTCCCTGCAGGTAAGTACAGGATTATGTCCACTCCTTTGAATTTCAATAAAATGAATAGTGGAAATTCATCCAGGAAAAATTAGAATGTTTTGGAGGCTTTTGGGTTTGGGGTTTTTTCTGCTTCTTTTCCCTCACAGCCCTCCAGTGACTCTATAATGAACTAATGAACCCTGTAAAAAGAAAGCCAAAGAGCAAATAACCAAAACTATCTATTCCCATGTCTTGTCTCTGTTGGTGGAGAAAGCTGTTAATTGACTTTTAAAGAGAAAAAGCACAATTAACTACGTATTTAGAAGGTCTTTTGTTTGTCTGTATTTTGTGGTGTGAATATGGTACCTTCAATTTATAACACTGTAAAATACACTAAGAGGTGGTGAGTAATCCCATCCCTAAAGTCAGAAAAATAAAAACATTATCCAAATGAAGTAATGTATCTAAGATAGATGTTCTACTTGGATGCTACTCCACGTTTAACCTGGTTTTCAAAGAGAAATGGGAGAACAGCAGCATAAGAATCTATCACTAATACTAGAGAGAGTCTGATATTAGTTAATCAAAATACTGTCATCTTTATAATTATGAAATATACTACTTCTCCACTCACGCATTCCAAAGTCTTCTAATAATATAACAAGAATTGTTGTTCTTCTCATGAAACCTTTGGACTTTTTCCGTTCACAGATTAGCACATGACTTTAAGAAAGCTTCAATATTATTTCTTGTAACAAGCTACTACCACCCTTAAGCTTTCCTATCACAGATAGACTATCACAGAAAACCCTGACAGAATTTGAGCTTATCGTTTTAGAATCCTAGTGTCCTATACCCAAGTGGCCTAATTATTCCATATGACTTTTTTCAAAAGATACAACTAATTTTATTTAAAATATTCAATTTGATGGCTTGAATGAGAATGCCCCTGCATATAGTGTCATGGGTTCTTTGGACTAACTATATGTTACATAAAAAAGACAAATACAGTTTTGCTCCATTTGAGAATAGATGACTTGAAGGAGAATTAAAATTAGAGAACAGAATAAAAGACACCATTTCAAAATGGAATATAACTAGTCTAACAGACTTGCTGTTTATTTCTTACTCACCATCTACAGTCTCCTTATTTTTGTCTTTAGCACAACCTGTTAACTGTGAGAGGTTGCATCTGCTATTGTACATTTAGGGAGAGCAGTGTAGTTATTTGTGGAGACAAATTGATCTTCACACAGTTAGTCAGCTTTCCTTCTAATGCTGCTGTTGCTAAAGTAGTTAATGCTGAAATAATGCAGTTATAAATGTAAGCAGCATATCAGAAACACCTATAGGAACAAGAAGACATGGGAAAGAGTTGCATATCTGTAAAGCTAGGCTATAAATTTCTCATATTTTATATCTGGGTAACACAATTAACTTGAAACTAATGTTAGAATGGCTGTCAGAGCAGCACCAGTACATCTGTGACCAAGGTGTTTACTATGGTTTTATGGGCTAAGTAAAGATTGCTGTTGTTTCTCCCACAAAAGTATTGTTGTCTGACAAAGAAATAGCTAGTATTGCAGAAACAAACAAAAATATGTCACACATATGTTTGTATACATTCTACTGAAACATGAGCAGATGTTTAAGTCAGCATTGTGGAAAATAAATTTAAAAATAAACAAAGTAATGTTCATCCAGGAAGAAATTTAAATGTTCTTTTCTTTATTTATTCACACCTATGAAATTTCCTAAATCATGCTTAAGAAAGAACTATAGATTGTGAGATTTAAATCATTGGTACATTTTATGAGAAATCCAAGAATCATATCTTTTTTTCCTAGAATGTTTTTAAAGTTCTTGAGAAGGATTGCTCAAATATAATTTAAACTGGAAAACTAAAAAGAAAAAAAAAAATTATCCAATCTTTACTAATTTCTAGATAATAATTTCAATTTAAATCAAAAGCTGAAACAGAAAAACAGTACCTGTCAACAAAAAGTGGGCCAGTTAAGGGCCAAAAATGGTCAAATTGAAACCAAGAGCTTTCCTTCTACTCTGGAAGCACCAGGGAAAAATCAGATTCCTGAATCAGAGAGATAAACAACAACATTCTATATGAAGAAAAAAGAACAACGTTAGATCGTGACTTAGATCACCTGCTCACTCTTCTTACTCTAATGAATCCCAGTGTTGTGGCTGGTGGAATGGGCGGCCCAGGGAGGGAGCTGGTGCAGTCCCTGTCCCTGAGGCGTTTGAGGAAGGACTGGACGTGGCACTGAGTGCCATGGTGCAGTTGGCAAGGTGCTGTTCAGCCACAGCCTGGACTCCACGGTCTCACAGGACTTTTCCAATGTAGCTGATTCTGTGGTTCTATCACAATTACTTGTGCTTCCCTTCTCATAGGCCACAATACTGCTTCTGCTCCCTGGAAAAAAGTGTTTGTAGGAAAAGAAATATGAAATGAACGTAAGAAAAAAACAATCACATCAGAAAAAATAAAAAGACAGGAGAAGAATGAGAGATGATTCTAATTATTTAGGCACAACAGTGAAACTTGAAATTTCTTGTCCTGGACAGACTTGAAGTTTTAGACCAGTTGCATGGGAAGCAATATTGAGTGACTAATTGCACAGTAACCAGGTTCCAAAGACTGGTGATTCTTGATGCACCCTGATAACATTTTCTCAGTGTAGGATTTCCCATTCTTTTAATTCCTTCCCTGAAATATTGGAATGATGTACAGTTGCTTCATGGGGATGTTGTCTCTCCTCATGGACCTCTGTATCTCGTTGCAAAAAATGTGCCTTTCAACATGAAAAGGAGTATTGCAGTGATAAAGAACCCTCAAGCACCTTTGGGAGTACTCAAGTGGTAGAAAGGAAGGGAGACAGGTTGTTTCGTTTAAAAAGAATAAATGGTCATTGAAAGTACCATGTGCAAGAAAAAAAATTAGAAGTCTGTCAGAAAATTACAGTTTATTTGCTTTGCTTTGTTCCTTTTAAAAGAGGGTTCTGATCAGGAAAGAAACCTGCATCCCAGAAGCCCAGATGATTTGTGAATCTTTACTGCCAGGGCAGTATTCTGTGTATCTTATCTTATTCTGTGTTTATAAAAACATCTCGGGGTTAGAGTACCACAAAACAAAAAGAGCTTTGGCAACACAGCACAACGAGGGTGCAAAACCTGTAAGGAGGTTTTGAGCTGGAGCTGGTCAGTCAAAGAACAAAGCCCTGTCTTCTCAGTAGGGGCAAATGCATTGCCACCCTCCCCTGGCCAGCAACATGGAAAAGTTCATTCCTGTACTCCTTGAACTCAGATTTACTTAAGAAATAAACAAAATGTCAGCTTCCTGAGGGAATCCAGATATGTCAAAAAACAACAAAGTGCATTAAGGATCAGCATCGTCCAATCCAGCCCCTTGACTGCTCTGCTCTAGCTACACACTTCTTTTTATGCACGATTAGAGGAGCTCATTAGTTTTGGGCACCAGACTTTATTTCAAACACTCCAAATCTCTGAGAACATGAAACATGCCTCTGGAGAAAGTCAAGAATCAAGCTGCCATCTCCTTTCACTCATTTATCTGGCTCAGTGTTTCCTCTGTCAAGGAAGGCTTTTGCAGGCCATTAGCAGCAATGCTGGCAATTTTGGCCACTAGACGGCCACAGACGATTTTCTTCACCATGGTTTGTGATGGAAAATTTGTATAAGCTAGGTTAATCAAAGGTTAATTAAATGAAAAGAAATAGATTTTGTGCGGGGGGCGTTCTTTCCTTCTTTCTTATTGCAAGAAAATGAAAGTTTAAAGCAAAAGAAGACTTCGTTCAAATAAGTCGGCGCATCTTTTACCAAATGATGTTCCAGGAGCTGTTTGAACTTTTCCTGGCAGTAATACTTCAGGCTTCACTTCGGGTTCCCAGCTGATGCTTATCCTTCACCATTATTTCCTCTGGTTTCTCAGGCAAGAAAACAAGTACAAGTAAGAGGTTTGAATAGCTGGAAGGCAATGCAAGAGAACATAATTAAATTTGACTTTTTTTTAAGGGTTTGCTAAAACATTACAGTCTTAGCTATTATTCAGAGACACATCCAGCAAATTTGTTTTGACTAAATTCAGAACTACTTTCATCATCTGTGGAATTTAGCTAAGAATTTAATTAATTTACTGCAAATAATAACTTAAAGAAAACTGCAAAAATTATTTCAAAGCTATCCAGTCAATTAATTAATTAATTATTTTCTAATTTTTACTGCATCTTACAAGCAAACCAGTGTGTTAATCTTTGGCTGAATTCCTATGAAACAGTATTTCTGCTAACAGTTTATTAAAGTTGCTTTCTTATTATTTAGCATCTGATTTTGGTATTAATTATTTAGCTTGTATAGGAATAGCTGTCAGATAATAAACAACGAAACAGTAGCTTCGATTACAGAAATCAAAAATCAGCCAAGCACAAAGAACACAGTAAAACCGTAAGACAACACAAATAGTAAAATATTTTTTCACTTACAGGAATGGAATGCCATTTTTCTGTCTGGGGAGTTTTGGCCTTTCTGGTTTTGGCTCTGCTTGTTTCATTGTCACTGAATATTTCACACTGTGTGAAAAAGAAGCAAGGTAAGTAACATCCTTTGTAAGGAATCAAGTTTCAATGTCTAAAGATTCTGAGAGATGATTCTTCTGAATCTTAAGGTTACATTTTGGCAAGAATGATTTTATTGGAGAGGATTTAGCTTTTGAAAATTTTTAGGAGAGTCAGGTATGATCACAGAATGATTGCTAACTGCCCACTCCAGTGCTAAAAAAACAGCTAACAAAATCGATTCTCTGAAGGCAAACCAGCAAAACAAGAATTTAGTTCAGACTAAATTTTTAATTTTAAAGTATATTTTTAATACCTGCAATTTCCTTTCCTAGGGAGTATACTTTTCCTATAATTGGTTATTATTTAAACTGCCATTTAAAAATTATTTTAAGTAGATGCATCGATACAAGATACCTTTGAGAAAATTTTGAATGCTCATTTGAATTTCAAGTTTCATACAGATTTTATGCCTCATCAGTGTATTTTGGAAAAATATTCCAATTGCTTCTCATAATGGGATTCTATTGTATTTCTTAAACCAATGTGTCTCTCATATGACTACAGTCATACTCTGGTTTTGGTTGAAATTAACTTTTACTTTTTGAGAGCTTGTGCCAGTGCAAGCTGTCTTATGCACGCAATTCTATGATTAGGAAGTTGTACAATCCTCACCATTCCCTTCACACAGGAAAAACTGCACCAGTGCTGTACATGTAGGGGTGGGCAGGCCGACACTGGTGACTCCAACAAGGCTAAATACACCTGTGTATTTAATCTTCATAAAAAGAAGGCCTGGGCTTGTAAACTGATCTCACCAAGTATTAGAAAATCAGATTTTCACAGGATATTAAGAGAGTTGCTGAAGTGTTTTGGGATAGGTGTGGGTTGAGCTTTTTGGTTTGTGTTTTAGGGCTACTAGGCAGATATTTCTATGAGGAAGAATCACAGCCATTTACAAAACCTGACTAATGTTTAGGTCAGAGTAGCTGATGCTGCACTACTCATCGGATTGGAGCTTACTGTGGTAAATTCTGGAGTCCTGGAGCAGAGTTTAGAAAGTCAGGCATTCCTGAATTATTAATCAAGCTCCAGCATGAAATCTCTTTGTAGCCATTGCCTCTCTGCTTCAGTTTCTTTATCTGTGTGGATCACAGGAACTCTTTTTCAGACATACCAGCAGAACTAGTAAAATAAATAAACACATCACTTTGTAATATTAACATGATTCACCTCCCCAGACAGAAAGTCTGAGAGAAATAGATGAGGGAGAAGCAGGAGGTGGAGGAAAACAAGAATGAATCACATGTGTTACAATACATTTTTTGGGTACTGTAAACTAATGCAGACTTTGCAGCCACAGCAGAGAGCCATAAGACAAACGTTTCTTGTATTTGACAAAAGTATTTGAGAAAAGTAGAGGGACAACTGAAGATCCTGAGAGCCAGAGCTTTCAATTGTGTTTTCTAAAACAAAATCAAAAGCATGTCAGCTGAGACAATTATCTGAAGTGTTCTAAAATAACGTTTCATTTCCTCTTAATTTTTTTTAAATAAATTTTTCAGCTAAAATGCATAAAGACTATGAAGAGAACAATCCAAGGTAAGTTGTATTAAGAAATTTCTTTCTGGCAAGGGTAAAATATGCAATAAATAATGACAGATGGCTTTGGAGGGATAGCATAGAGGAAAATTCAATCTCATGCCGTCTGCCTGGAAATGTTGGTTGTGTAAAAAAATTAATGTGTGAGATACATCCTCCAGTCATTTTATCAACAATGAAATAATTGCATGTTAATACTATTTTATCTGAAAGTGCAAGATATTGAGCTAAACCATCATTACCTATCACTTAAAGTCAATAATTCCATAATAATTTGAAAGAACTCTCAGCTCTCACAAAATGATGACAAATTATAGTCTGATAGTTAATACTTGTGGAGCAATAATTTACATGTATTTACATTTTGTAACCATCTTTTACACATGGCATCCAAAAGCAATAAAACAGTCCGTTTACAGCTGCAAGATACCTCATGATCTATTACACAAATCTGTTTCAAGTCTCTCCCTCTTATGTCATACAGGAAAAAAACCCAAACCAAGCCCAAACTTTAGAAAACAGAGATGGATAGAGTCTCATCTCAACCCAAATATAAAATGCCCTTGGAACAAAAATACAAAAGCCTGCGCCTGTTATTCAAAACCAATTCTCAATTACAAATTTTCCTGAAATTGAAGTCTCTATTTGCCTATTACTGCCTATTCAGATGCAAAATGCCACTAACTGTGGTGTTAGAGTACGACTTCACCCCCTTGAGATGCAACATAGGGGTGCAGTGGAAAGGTTACACAGCACTTCCCACTAACAATTCCCATTTTATAAACCCACTTAGAAACATTTTCAAGTAACACCAGGTAATGAAACACAACATACAATTAAAAATAAAAAGCTGAACTTGGCTTCAGACTTCTCTGTGTTGACAGAAATATTTTAGTTGCATCAAGAAGGGATCTTTTAAGAACGTCACCCCAAAAGACACACATGGTGCTTTAGCTTGTATTGCAGAGTGGTCTCAGAGGACATGAATTGGGTTCCTTTCAGTGATCATTAATATTTCTTACTCTACCTCAAACTGTACCTTAATAGTCTTGAGATTAGCTTTGTTCTTAATAAAGTTACAGGAAAGGAGAGTTCAATTCTGGGCTAGGTAACAAATCTCTCCTGAAAAGAGAGATTCTGCCATTTCTGCCCCCTCTGATATTTTTGATCTTGTTTATAAGATCACAAACAATCTGCTGTATATAGATATACACACACAATCTGCATAGGTGCATAAAACATTTACTGAAATTGAGTATTGGGGTGCTAAATAAAGCATATTCTGTGAATTAAAAGTATTTTTTCATTCCCCTTGTAGCTATGATGACTATCAGACAGAAGATTATCCAGTTTATGGCAATCTCAATCAAAACATTTTAGGTAAGCTTCATTTTAGGAACATGTATCTATTCAGTGGCTATAAAAATGAATGATTAAAAAAATACTGACATATTTTGCATTTCTCAAATGGCAAACTTGAGAATCTACATATTTTCAACTATTGATATAATTGAAATTATTAAAAGATACTTGGGATAGAAACACACACCTTCATACTGCACTATTACTGCTAAGAACAGATCTCATACCGAATTTGATTTTTTTACAGTCCACATGATCCTGTTCAGCCACGTATCTCAAAACAAGGAGCTTGTCTAAATGTAAAGCTGCACTAAACTGAAACAACAACTCGATCCATGCCTATTAAAGCAATCTAAAGCACATTTTACTCACGGTCCAGGGTCAGTGCTCCCACAGAAGCAGGCAGAAACAAACCAGTTCTCTGCTGTGGCTATTCACATGTCACCAGCGACATTGACAAATGTGCTGGCAGCTGAATGGTGGGCAGGCAGTTTGGCTTTGCTTTAATGGGCTCAAGTTAACAATTCTTGGCAGAGAGACACCACATTAAAGGCTGCAACATCAGATAACTGCAGCGAGAGCTTGATGTGCCAAGGGTTCGTCTCTTGAAGCCCTTAGAGAGTTAAAGCAGTATTTAAGTAACAAAAATACAACTTTTTCTGCCAGCCTTAAATGAGGCTAAGCAAAACTAAAGCACTTGAAATGCAGGAAAAAAAAAAAAAGCCCAAGCAAACCCAACTTTTTCCTACTCAGTTTGCATAAATTTAATGAAGTCAACACTCAAATGCAGTGGCATTGTAACAGTCTGAAAACTGTAAGGAAGTAACCTGTTTTACTGGTGGCTAAAGTGAGATATAACATGAGAAAATAACTAGAATCAAATTTACACAAAACTGAAGTACACTCAGGAATAAAATTTAATCACCAGCTACTGCAACTCACAACCTCTTTCTCAGCCAAAGAAAAGGCTGCCTGTGCTGAAAAAACACATCAGTATGAGGCTACCTCTTAGTTGCAAGAAGCCCTCCCACCACTTGAAAATAACTCTCATATAGGGAATAATGAGAAACCTCTCTTTCATATGAACACAAAACGATTTTAATTTTCACAGTAGGTGTCTGAATTTCTTAGCTATTTACCTCTCTATAATTAGAGGGAGAGATCTGTGTGTGATTTCAAAACAAACACAAACATCCTACCAAAGCAAACTGGGGGGAGTGCACTCTCTATCAGAGAGAATCTGTTGGTCTGATCTTTTAAGACTCAGTAGCATGTCTTAATAAAAAGATTTTTCTACTTTGATAAATTACAGAAGAATGTTGTTACGAGCAGATGAAGTCCCAACATCAAAGACCAGTTAACCAGCTACAGGTATCTTTAATTTTAGTTATGGATTTCTGAATTAGGGTGACATGGTCTGTCTCAGAGTTCCTTTATTTATCCTGTAACAATATGTAACAAAAATCTTCACGCTCTCATAAAATTACCATGCAATATTATCTCAGTTCATCATGGTATTTCAGTACAAACTTGACCCTCCATTCAATCTGAGTCATTAATAAGGAAGCATAATTATAGACAGCTCAGTTCCATGTAATAAAGCTCAGCCACAGGCCTGCAGATCACATGGAATTAAATTTGCATTCATGGCCATGGCTTATGTAACGAATAATTTTATTTTGTTTAATTATCAACCAACTGAAAACATAGCAACCAAGGTACATCACATGATGTTCATGAGTTTGACTGGTTCTCTCCTGTCCAGTGCAAAATCAATTTGCCTTATGTTTTCTATTGATTTGTACTTTGTTGAGATACCTGTATGCCTAAAAGCATGCAAGCTTCAAATGAAATTTGCCTGTAATTGAAGCATTCCTAGCATCAATTTCCTGAGTTGATTACCATGTATTTCCTAAGGAGTGATTTTCAGAGTCTTTAACAGGTTATTTCCAGTAGGTAAAGAACAACTTTTTACATCTAGACATTCCAATGTCAATAGTCATTGATGGTCTGGCTTGAAAAGCATAAAAAAACAGGGGAAAAGACACAAAAAGCGTACATTTTGCACTGGAAATGGGATAGTATATACAGACAAGAATCAACCATCTTTGGTTTTCTGCACAAAGTCTGTTAATAATGTTGTTAATAACTGGATTTTAACCAAAAAATAAAAAAGAAAACAAGATAAAAAATGTCTTGCAGCCCTGGACTTATTACATAAGCTTCCCCCCTTCCCAGAGAGAATCTTTCCAATGATACCTTGATGAATTTTTCCATATTGCCATTATGAGTCATTTACCATTAGCTTATATTAATCTGTTTTCCATTCTCCCCCAGTTTAATCATTTGTACTTTTAATAAATTGTTTTACAGCTAGTTTAGGCAAATTTCAGGCAGAATTATGATTAGATTGTAGACATACTTGAAGTCTTAGGTATAAATTTAAAGCAAGGATAACTAGTGAACCTAAAGCGAATTTTCTTTTAGGTGGAGTCTGCCAATCAGATGTGTTATGCCTCACTTGATCACAGTGTCAAGAGAAAATGCAGAAAACCAAGGAGAAAGAAAGATCCTGCATTAGAGGAAGATGAAGAAGACAGATCATCTAACCCCATGGTGGCTTCCAAAGTTAGCATTTACCTGAATAGTGAGCAGCTGGCTGCCGAAAACACGGCGAAAGTGGAAGCCATTCATGATGATCCAGTCAGACTAATGGGCTTGATTCGTAACACAAAAGGGGAGAACTGAATATGAACCAAATATGTAACCATGGAGTGAGATTTGCTTTTTCATTCTGGAGGAACAGTGAATGAGAGAAAGCATTCTAGAAAGCTGACATACTAAACAGTGGTATGAAATGGGTAAGTGTTCTAAACTGTCTGCCAAGAATATTTTTAGACTAAGCAAGACATAGGTCCAGACTGCCACTCAGATGGATCTGCCCTTCTGCAGACAATTTGAAAGAGTTGCAGAAGCTGGTAGCTCAGCATTCATATGGTAGTGATTCCTGTAAGAATTAATCCTGTTTTAAACAGTCATCAGCTTTTAAGCAGTCCTAAAAGACCCTCTCGTGTCTATAGAGCTCTAGCAGAGTACATCTATTCTATAACTTCAATACTTTTGAAATGAGATTGTGTTTTGTACTTGCACTCTTGGAGATTAGTTGTTTTACCCATTAAGAACTGATCTGCTGTTCCACACTGTGAACTTTCTGACTGTGACTGGTTTATGGCAATGACTGGAGAATAACAGCTGGTTTAAAGTAGTAATTGTATATCTCACAAGACCTAGCAGTATCTTTATTTATCTTTAGTTTCCTCTAACAATACCAGAATACATCTCAAATCTCAACTCCTCTACTAGTGTAATATTGTACACAGCTGTACTCAAGGGTCCACAAAGATATTATCAAACCATCTGTAACAATAAATCTAGCGAGGATTTCTTCCTTCTAATACTCTATGTAATGTTTACATTCCTATTGGGTTTTCTATTGCCATCCTTAACTATTTTGCAAAAACAAAAAGAGCTTTTTATTTCCCCAAATCCTTCACTTACTGTGTGCACATTCATTTGAAGACTAAACTCTTTAAATGGTAAGTTTTATAGATAGAGTGGGTATCTATTTTTATATTCTGAGGAGTCATTACATAGTTGCAGCAGGAAACAACTCAGCAAGCTGATGTAATGTGCCTGCCTCTAAGTGTCAGACACTTCTACCTTCTCAAAAAAACAGGAGATTGGAGCCTTTAAAAACCACACAGAGCCGTGCCAACGAGCTTGAAACTATGAAGCACGCAGAGCCCTAAAACTGTGTCAGGTCCTGAAAGAGACAGAGCTGGAAACAAAAGGCCCATATACAGAGAGCCAAAAAAGCATATAAAAGATATTTTGGTAAATAAAACACCTTCTAAAAGCAGATATGGATAGACATGTCAAGGGATGAAACAAGCTCATAAAAAAAAAAAAAAATCAATGGTTAAATTCAAGCTGCCATTTCAATCTGATAACTAATTTAATGGAAATGAGGTATCCACTTCTCTCATTAAGTGTACATATAACAGTAAGTTCACTTCATGGGATTTAAATACATTTAGTTTCCTTTCTGTTCTGTCTTCATTGTTTAGTCCAGCTGTGTGTTCATGCTAATTTTCATCAGCTGCTTCCCCTTGCAACGTTTCTTCAAAGAGCAGGGCATTTTTGTAAATATTCTCCATATATATACACACACTTCCTTTCCACATTTAATCACTGGCTCCAATAGATTATTGATTGTGGCTCTCAGACAGGACGATCTTTAACAGCCTATCAACTATTTCAAAGGCATTTGTAATGCTGCCACATTCAAATTTAGGTTTATTCTTTTGGCTCTTTACCCTCCATCTGCTTAAATAAGCAATCCAAACAATCTAGTTTTTTTAACGAGTTTTGAGATAGTTTTCAAGTGGCTGCTGAATCCTTACATGAAAAAGCATGTTCAATATTGTTCCATCTTCATGACATTAGAGACCTACACAAGCTATCATATACTAGTTAAATTCCTTATGTATAAAGCCAGTTTCAACTAATTGCAACATAAGAGGAGGTGCTAGGTTCTAGACTGTCTCAGTAACTTCATCTGTATTTCCAGTTCCTTAAAAAGATTTTAAGCAGTGTAAAGCTTTTTTTATTGACAGTAAGCTTAGCATTCAAGTACCAGTTCAATGGAACAGTAAAGAACAAGTAAACAAGAGAAAATATGGTGGAAAAACTGTTTGGAAAAGTAGAAGAATGGAACTCAAAACACAAAAGATCAGGTAGCACCATTGACATCTTTGTAAATTGAGACAGATGTACTCCAGCAGTAATTATAGCATTTGATAATCACTGCAGATGTACCTGGCTAAACAGTATCCTTAGGAAAAACAACAGACTTTTGCTTACATCATACTTTTAAGAGTCTGCTGACTCACATGGTGTAGGAGGATCAACTCTAAAAATAGAAACTTTCTCCCTTTTGTGTTACCGCTAGCACCCCGAACACGGCATTGGCATGATCTTACCTTCCAACACCTAAAGATTTTTCAAGAATGACCTCTTTAAATTATTTCAAAGTAATCTTCATGGAGGCAATTTTGCTATGCTGAATAAACAAACTTACCTTCCTTACCTGTGTGAGCTGCATTAAAGTTGCTGTGTAGAAGTCATATCTAGATTCAGAACAGGTCCAAAACCCAATTTCAGTTGACTTCTAAGTTACTTTAGGACAGAAAACAATGAATTATGCAATCTCTCAGTACTGGTGATTCAAGAAATATTGCAAAGTAATTACCTCAACAAATCCAAGAGAAAGACAGTTCATAAAACATATTCCCTATAGTGCATCCATATCTTGAAAAGGATGAGAAAAAGAGCCCCAAGAGCATTTGTAAAAGACAGTATTTTGTTGCTGTCATGGAAAGAAAGGTAATATCCAGGTTATGAAGGATGGAATATGTGTGCAGAAGTTATTATTGCAGAGAAAACCTCACTAGAGCTGGCTTCTTGTCCTATTCAAGAACAATACTTAAGGTAACAAGATTTTGGTTTTAAGAGCCAAAATAAAACCCTCCTGTGTGTCTGGAAATAAAGCCAAAGGAAACCACTTTCTTCTTTTTCTGAAGCTCAGAAAGCTAACAAGGGGCAGTGATGATAAAACAGCAAGTACCTGATCTGACACTTACCACTAAGACAATCCCCTTGCCAAGAAAGACCACAGCAGTGAAAACCTGTGGGACCCCCACACCTCATTCTCATGGATTTGCTCATGCAGGTACACAAACTACTCCTGAGAATTCACATAGGTGAAATAAAAATGTTGAAGGCAGGTATTTGCTCAGAACAGTTTTTTATTTAGAACATATATGGTGTCAAGAAAAACTTCAAAACAGAATACAATTATCAAATCTACTAAAAAGTATAAAAACTTTATTGAACAATCAACTTTGGAAAATTTTAACATTAACATTGCATAGCAGACTCATGTTTTTAAACATGATTTAGAAAATTTTAACACCAACATTGCAAAGCAGACTCAAGTCATAGCATATAGCAGTGATTTTCGGTCTCTACTGACACCTCCAAAAAGCATGAACAGGAAGAAATTTAGGTAAATGAGCTTGTTCCTTATTATTAATACAATAGGAATCAAAGCTTATTATATCAGCTTTGGTGATCTACTTAGAAAATGTTAACATTAACAGAGAACATAGCAGTGAATCTGGGTCTGCACTGATACACCCAAAAAACATGAATAAGCAGCAATTTAGGTAAATGAACTTCTTCCTAATTATTCATACAGTAAGAACCAAAGCTTATTAGCAAATAAAAAGAATATAGATCACATTCTGTTATTACAAATACTGTCAAATATAAATTTCCAACTTAGCCACAAATTGAGTAACAAGTGCCCTGTCAAAAGGAACGAACCCTTTCCTGAAGATTTGTATTACAAGGAAGTATGAACTAGAACTGTATGCTTACACATAATTATAAACACTTGATTCTTAGAAGAAGAAACAACACTGAATAAAACCCAACCAATATAAAACTGTTTTATGCGTCCATGAATGCTTCTTGGTGAGCTCTAACCAGAGAGTCATCCAAGTGATTCCTATAATTGGTCTTTCTCATCAGTGTAGCTTAGTTTTCTGTTCACCCTAAGAGAAAAAACAGAACCTCTGTTTAGATGATGAAGTAAATTACACAAAAATACTATATTGGCTGAAATTCCAATGAACAGGATGAAAGTGAAACAAATTGCCAAGCAAGGTATCTGAACATCTTGATTGTGAACAGCAGAAGGGCTCCTTGTCTACCTTCCTATGTGCTTTCAGATGGAGAGGAAGCTTCTCAAGCTATGTCATTTTAATGCCTCTGTAGTGCTACTACTACAACAATCTAAGTTATGTCTATCTATTAACCTTTGAGATGCAATTTTGGAATGTACTCACAACTAGTTAAAAGTTAAGGACACAAGTTAGAACACCTTGCATATTACTTAAGAAATTGCATAAATTTTCTCTCGTATTCTGAACTAATTTGGTTTACCTCTGACCATTAAGTATAGCAGTAAAGCTGTAGGACAGCATTCACAAAGAGCTGAAGAAAAGCTCATTAGTTATGAACACTTCCTTTTCAGAAATCTCTTTCATAATCATCTTCTAGATAAAGGCAATCTGGTTCCAGATAGAAAGACAATATTCCTTTTCTTTTCACAACCATTCATTACAACATACAGCATTTTGCCACATGGCTTAGGCATTAAACTTCTGAGAGATCTGAAGCCATTAAAAAGCTTCACTGCTGGGAGCCATAGAAAGCTAAAAATATCACACCACAGGCCTCAGGGAAACTTTCCAGCTGACAGTTCATTTTGGCTACAAATCAGCAAACATATCTTCATGTAATTAAAGAACAAAGAAATAGATTTTATTCCAGATGACTTGGAAGAAAACTCTGAAATCTTGATTTCTCTACTTATATGCATTAAAGAAAGAAAAACCTTTTCCTTTAGAACAATAACTGATCCTGCAGGAAAGGCTGTTTTGTATGGGACACACTAAAGTAGTGAGTAAAAACAAAAGGAAATCCAAGAACTGAGGAGAATTTTGCTCAGGTAAGTGGGCATACTCCACATCACAGAAACATCCTTGCATACTCATCAGCTTGTCTGCTATCTTCCATTATATCAAAAGTAATCCAAATATAATCTTTATCAATATTGTATGCATTTCTAATACAAGCCTCTAAATTTCAATTCTATCTTTGCTTAAACTGGAACATTTTTCTTTACATCTTTAGTCTTCTTGTTAAATTCTCCATAGAGGTAGTTTAAAAGTGCTTTCTGCCCTCCTTTGAACTTCTAATTCAAACATTATCCAAGAATGTTGATATCAGCTGTATGATCATCTCAAGCATAGTCCAAGTATTTATTGACTGAGTTTGGAAAGCCAGCATAACTTACAGTGACAATTTACACTTATGGCAAAAATGCATGTCAAAAATGTTTTGGTAAACAAAATTAGGAATTTTTAGATGGCTTTTAATGATTTTTAAATCCTTAGAATATTACATGTTTGTAATTAAAAATCCAAGATATCTGAAGCTTTATAATCTTTTAAAAGTTACATCTTTTCTAAGAAAAGCAGATATATTAGGCCGGTATTCAGAGAACTGGAAAGCATGTCCTGCTTTCAAAGATCTAAATACACTACCAGTAGTGATAATAGCAGGAGGAGAGGATCTCTGATACGTTCCAAGCAGAGCCACTGCTTGTTTACACAGAGCCAAAATGCAGGTAAATGATGTCCAACTACAGAGGCCACCTTCTCCAAGTCCTTTTAAATGACAATATGCTGCACTCCTTCTCTAAAAGGACTTGGCAGCCTAAACACACAGCCACAATCCAAACAATTCCATAACATATCTAAAATAATAAATGCCTCTATAACGAACACCAGATAAAGACTACAGTGGGTATTCAGTTAGGTCATCTTACTGTCTTGTGCTCAGCATCTCTCGTTGCTGGAGTCTGACTAGTTTTGACCACAGACACTTCCTCTCAGTGTTCAACTCTGCAGGTGTGATTAGCTTGGGCTCTCCCACACTCATTTTCGTTCTACAAGTATGCATGTCACCTCCATAATACAAGCATAGAGGAGTAAGAATTCATTTTGAAATCTCTTTTTTAAAAAGGCTATTATTATTACCTTGAGTGACGCTTCCTCAGATTTCCGGGAGAGCTGCAATTCCCCACTGCTCCAGGGCAACCAGAGTGCACACCTGCAGTCCTAGGTTCTGGTGATGAGAAACGGGAGGTAAAAGGCAAGAACAATGTGGAGTAGCGCAAACATTATGGAATTTTGTTTAAGGATTAGCCTGTTTAAACATTGGAAATACTTCAATGGGTAAATTTCTTTAAAAAAATACTCTTGTGCAAATTAATAGTGTCTGACACTAACCTTGCAGGGAAGTGCCAGGAATACCAAGAGGACCTCTACCTGAAGAATCATGAGATCCGGAGCCCTGAAAATAAAGCAGCAATCTATAACATTCATGAAAAAAAAAATACTATTTCACAGCTTGCCTTAGAAGAGATGGCTGTGTACTTGGAAATAAGCATCTGATTTAAATCAACAAGTTTAATGATTTCTGTGAAACCCTAGAAAGATTAATTTGTTTGCTCTGCCCATCTATAAATCATATAATTTCAGGACAACACCATAACTGAGTCACTCTGAGACCAACCAGTGACATTATCTAGTAAAATGGAATCAAATCTTTCATTTAGAATAATTTCAAATTTATTAAGCACAGAGAGCTTCCTCACATGGTCCAGGAGACCTGATATCCCCAAGCTCCCAGAGCTATAAAACATCCCTACTGATCAAAAAACCACTGGAAGTATGCTATCACTAATTCCAACAACTTGCAGTTCTAATCCATTCTTAAGCCCTTCTCCAAATACCTAAAGGTTCACAGGGGTTCTTTCCCCCGCAAAGTCCTTAAATACCTGACAATGAGAGTTGTGATCTGCCAAAAAGCTGGGGCTGCTACAGTTGTACATGCACAAAACATCCATGTCAGCTGTCTGAGGACTACCCTTTTTACTGTGGGAAATCTCCTGACATTTTCTTGAGGAAATACAATGTTCTGGTGTAAGTTTCAGTCGCTTTAGTGGTGAACAAGGAAGATAGTTTTCAGAATTTCCTGTTCTTTTGACTCTGAAAATTGCAGAAGAACTTTGGATAGGAGAATTAACATAAGCATTTACAGTTTCAGGCATCTGTACTTCTTCGTAGTTCCTGCAATTTGAAACTGTCTGAAACTCAGGAAATTTTGGAACAGACTCCCTCCTGTTCCCTGGAACACACAATTTCTCATGGAGCCCGTCAAATTCTAGATCACACTGTTGAATGGACCTCCCAGAAACACTTAAATTACTCTTCACTAATCTTCCTTTCTCTTCAAGGTTCTGTGAGTTTAAAAGAGGTCTTGTCAATGTCAAAGACTTCTGGTATTCTTCAGAACACACTTTGTGGTAAAGCTCCTCAAAGGCATCTTCGTACTTTTTTTGCATGTTTGAAGGACTTTGCTTCATAAAACAGGAGAAAAATGAGTCTTTGTGCTGGAAAGAAGTTTGTCTTTCAGGAACTATTTTTTCAGGATTTACAAACACACTATTTGATGATCTTGCAGGAGAACAATTTGTGATAGGTGTAGAATTTCTATTGTTGCCATGGGAACTGCAAATACATGGACACAACTGTGATGCACCAACACAAAAGTCAGTTTTCTGACTCTTTCTCTCTTTTACAAGAGGAAGTGCTCTTGAATCTGAACAGGCAGTAGATATTATAAAACTGGGTTCTGAGAAATGTTTGTAAGCCAATTTTTCACTTTCTATGTATAGTGAATTCTCTGGTGAGGCAGTAGCCTGTAATTCACGTTCAACTAGAAATGTCTCTCCCATTCTATTCATAACATCAGGAAAATCAGTGGGTTTGCAGACTTCTTGGCCCTTTCCACATGCCAAATGTTCTTCTAAATCTGAGTCAGAGTCTCCCATTTCATTTGTATCAGTGTAAGCATAAGGTGCCAGATCAGAAGAACTACTAATGAGGCCACTGTCACAACAGAATTCTTTGCTCTCATTTCCAAAAGCTGGATTCTGGTTGTCTTCACTGCTACAGCTACATATGCTGTGAAATGCTGTCTTTGGTTTACAGGCTCTGGACCCTCCCACTTTGTCTACAGTGACAACGTGCTTTGGTCTTCTAGAATGCCATCTCCTGGACCTTAAGTGTCCAAACGTGTGCTTTAATGTTTTCCTTTGAGAGTGCTTTGCCATGAACTTTGTAAATAACTCTAACATTGCTGGATACAAGTCTGCAAGAGTTGTATTGCTCCAGGAGCATCCCTCATCTGCAGGCTGGTATTCTTCATGGACACTACCACATAGAGTCGTGCTCTGTCCTGGACAAGGTTGCTGCCTGGGTAAGGCTATTGTATTTGATGGAATGGGAACACCAGAACATTGAATCTGTAGATGTTTGCATGAAGAATGTTCATTTGACAACTCAAGCTTCTTTCTGCAAACAGCAGCTTGATTCCCTATTCGAAACAAAACAAAGAGCAAACCAAAAAACTGCAAGTCAAATAAAAGAAGTCAGAAAAAAATTCAAACCTATTAAGGCACTACCAGTAATATACTGTATGACTTAAAACCAACTACATAAGATCCAGAAAGCCTGACTGTAATAGCATATTTCATTAAGCTTTAGAGCCAGGCTAAATGGATGATTACCAAGCAATCATTAGGGAAAAAATTATTAGACTTCCTAACCATAGGGAATTCACATCTTATAGAGGACAGAAATTAAATGAATTGGGAAAAAAATACTATTCACAGTAGCATAATATACAGATATTCATGGCAGAGGAAGACTTCTTTGCCCTTTGTTACTCCTGGTCAGAAGTAACAGCCTTATAAAGGTTTTGCTACTTTTTATCTGTGTTCCTTGAAAGCTTTGTACCTGGCTAGTACAAATGCAGCTATTGCTTTTAGGAAGCCATGATGAAATCAGCGATTTTTGCAGTTATTAAGTTTAAATACTTACACCAAAACTCTTGGGGTTTCACCAACTCTGGAAAGCTTCTGAAGAAAGTTTACTACCAAGTACCACTTTGACTACCAGTTACCAGCACAACCAAAGCCATTCCTAGCATTTAAAATAAGCAGAACTAAAAAAAAAATGCTTTCAGGAAGCTAAATGCTGCTGAAGTTTGTAACTATGCATATTTGATCCTGAGACTACCTAATGAAAACTAGTTTTATGCCCACAAGTTATTTCTTTTCTGTTCTTCAAACACATAGTGCCATAATCAAAATCATGTCTAATTTCCCTTTGAAATGCAGCCTATTGAACTATTCAGCTGGATAAATAATGCTCTGGTGTTCACCAGAAATGAAATTTTTTTTCTACCGAATTTTAATAAAACCACATTTTGCAACTAATATATTTGACCAACAGACAAAAGAATTATTGTACCAAATTCTTCTTCCACAGCCGGAGATGAACAAAGATCTTTGGATGACCTTGGAGTTGTTACCTGAAAAATAAACAAAGAAAAAAACAAGTTCATGTTCTGAGGTTTTTTTGCATGTTAAAGATAACATCAAAACCTTACTTGTGACTCCCTCTCCTCATGCTGTTCTGGGTCATGTACAGGCATGTATAGGGGCACAGCCAAGTTCCCACAAAATGGCAAACATCCAGTCTAAGACTTCAGTAAGAAGTTGTAGGAGTTCCTACTTTAATCTTGGAAAGCTCGTTGTCATTTGCTCAACTAGCACATCACATATCAGGAATTAATCCTTTTCCGAACTGTAACAATCTATCCATTGATATATACACACATCTTCCTGAGTAATCTAAACATCTCTGGCAGCTGTAGCAGAAAAAGGGAGCAGGGCCCTGTATCACAGCACTTCACCTCTGAGCTTCCTCACCACCCCAATCAAAACAAAGCCAAGTCTTTCTTTTTTTCTTCACAAAGCTCAGATTTAGATTTTTTGGAAAACTTACAGCTCAAAGATCAACCTGCACATCAAAGTTCAAAGCACAAGGTATAAAAGTAAAAAAAAAAAGTGAAAATAAATTGGTAAATCACTTGCTCCGTTTCTTACATATTATTGCTGTCAAAACCCCATGACACTACAATATCTACAGAGACATCAAGCAGAAGAACATTGGGAGAACCACAGACAAGATACGTCAGAATTCATGGTGCTACCCAGTTAAAGAGCTCTTATTTTCTTCTAAATTAGCTAGTAACTTAGGAGAGGAGAAATATGTTACCTTTATCCATTTAGGAATATTTCTATCATCACCCTGTACTATCACATCCACTGGAACTCTTTTCTTTTGCCTTTGTCCGTTATCTACATTCAGATTCTTAGAAGAAAATAAAATCATTAAAACACATAGAAATTACTGGCACAGACAACTCCAACCTCGTTAGTCAGAATTTCTGCAAACTAGCATTCTTC